>OMLC01085472.1:6108-20453 GCA_900302585.1 Regalecus glesne
CGCCACCCCTTACTCTCTCTGATCCATCCTCCTCTTCATCACGTCTCCCTCAGACCTCATCAAAGGAAGGCTGTACTGGGTCGACTCCAAGCTCCACATGCTGTGTAGTGTGGACCTGAACGGAGACAACAGGAGGACGGTGCTGCAGTCTGCAGAGTTCCTGGCTCACCCCTTTGCTCTCACTGTGTTTGAGGTAGGAGAGTCCCTGAACGGTCTCACATGTGCAGTGACTCACCCAAATGGTCTCTCTCTGTCTGTCTGTCTGTCTCTCTCTGTCTGTCTGTCTCTGTCTGTCTGTCTGTCTCTCTCTCTCTCTCTCTGTCTGTCTGTCTCTCTCTCTCTGTCGCCGTTTCTCATTTCCCTTCGTCTCTTCTTTTGTTACCGTCCCCTGTGTCCTCCTCTCTTTTGCTGTTGTCGTTTCTCATTTGCCTTGGTGAGTTATTTTGTTACTGTCCCTTGTGTCGCCGTCTCTTGTTGTGTCAACGTCTCTGGACTAATTTCTGAAAACTATTTTAGGTTCAGATCGTCAGGGAGCTGTGATGGCTCAGTAGTAGAGCACACAGGAACTGACAAGCCAGATGGTGGAGGTTCGAACCCACCGCAGGGTGCCGGGAGGAACGTTGGGCTTTAATCCCCCACCACCATCTATGTCTACAGGGGCTGATTATTATCAATCTCCTTTGGTCCTCTGTTAACGAGGACGTACGTAAGCTGGGTTTTAAATTCTCTTCCTCAGGACCGAGTGTTTTGGACGGACGGGGAGAACGAGGCAATCTATGGTGCGAACAAGTTCACCGGTAATGATGTGGTGACACTGGCCAGCAACCTGAATGACCCACAGGACATCATAGTCTACCACGAGCTCATCCAGCTGTCTGGTATGACGCTGTCCTGTTTACACACTCCATGATTCCAAACTTTATTTATCCTGTGCATGTTTTACATGAACACACATGTGGTGCTGTTTTGTGTTCTCAACTCTCTGAGGGTTTTCTGTGTTTCTGAGAGCCTGGTGTTGGATTGGTAGAACCGTGATCCATTACCTGTTCAAGCCCTGAGATGGAGTGGTGACCTGTCCAGGGTGCTTCTCACCTGATGAGCGCTGGGATAGGCTCCAGCATGACTCTGCCACTGCACGTCATACAAGTGACAGATGGAGGAGGTTCTTTTAAAAAAGATGAGCAAGTTTTTAATGTTGAGTGTTTTAAACGGCTTTTACTGGTTGAGAAGATCATCTTAACAAGAGATCAGACTCGATACCAACATGGAACGAGTAACCCTGCATGTGTGGGGGTCATTATGCTCCTTCATCAGGAGTGGCTCGGTCGTCTACTTCTATGCGAGTGCATTGGGACTGTTGGGGTAGGACATGAACTTGGATAAAGTTTTTCTTGTATGGACAAACTGAGCTGATCTTCATTGCACCTCGTTTTAAGGTACTAACTGGTGTGCGGAGAAGGGAGAGAACGGGGGCTGCAGCTACATGTGTCTTCCTGCCCCTCAGATCAACAAACACTCCCCTAAGTACACCTGCATCTGCCCCAGACAGCAGGTACTGGATGAGGACGGCCTGCACTGCAGACCAGGTGAGTAACCAGACCATGAAGGGTCATCTGCCCAGTTCAGCTACCGACCAGAGTCCTCTGGTCAATAAAGCCCCTGGCATGGCCATCAATGGGCCAGCTGCCCGGTGATCTTGAATAAGGGGCAGCATAGCCCCATAGGATGGTCACCTAGTGGATGGAAGATTGCTGGTTTGCTCCCCGACCACTTCAGAATCTGTGTCCTTGAGGAGGACACTGAACCTCCAGTTTTAAAGGACAACAGATTAAAATCTGGTCTATCTACATTCTGAATGTTCATTAACATGCACTGTCCCTGTAAAGGAGATTATTATTATTATTATTATTCTCATCATGTGTATGAAAACTTAAATGGTGTTCTGATTCTGGTCACTCAGCCCCATTTTAATAGTTAAATACATTTGTTGAGCTGCTCTGGTTAGAAGATGGTGAAGCCTCCTGCTAACACGGTCCCTCTGTGACCATGCCTGAGCCATGTGGCTGCTGTGTCCAACCAGTCCTGTCTCACCTCTTCCTGCACGTTGTCTTCTGTGTGTGCTGCTCCACGTGACTGTTCAGCTTTAACTCTCCCCTTGATTCCAGTGCTCTCATTTTTACATGTCCTCCTCAGCTGCATACTGTGGTTGACTTGGATGATCCAGCTGTGGGGAATCTGTTTCCATGGTTTAGTTGAGGTGTGTGCCTTTGGTCCCTGGTGTGCAGGCGATGCAGAAACAGAGTGATGACTCGTGAAGGAGGTTGGTCTGATTTGGTGGTGATGGCTAATGTGAATGTTCTCACAGCCACACAGGGAAACGTGTGTTAGTTGGTGCTGGTTCTTTGGTCTGGTGAGAGGATGTGTCTGCTGGGACAGCTGTGCTGCCTTCAACTGTATTGGTCGTGTTGTGCACCTCTGAAGACGGCACCGTGTCTTTTCTTTGGACGTCATTTACTGGAACAGCAGGGAGCTCTTGCCTCCATCTGAAGGTTGCATTGTAGCCGAGGCTTCACTGATCTCATGACTTATTTTCTGTCCGCTGGCTGCTTTTCTGCTCGTACGGCTTTGCTTGAACTACTCTGCTCCTCCTTCAAACCCCCAGTTTGAAGAACACATGGACACCATTTACCATTTTTGAAGATTCAAACCAGATTTTAGGGGTGGCGTAGTGCAGGTGGGGCAGCCATCTTGTAATCAGATTAGTGGTTGGATCCTCAGTTTGTTCAGGTGTTGAGGTGTCCTTGAGCAAAGCCCTGAACCCCTGACGGTGATGGATGATGACCGGTCCAGGATGAAGGGCACGGGGACAGAATCCAGTGAGACTCGACTTCAGACGAGTGGTTGATAGATGGAGGGAACTTGAAGTCAGTCCGGTGACATCATTTAGTGGAATTGAAGATGGCCGACCCATCTCCGCCACTAGTCCTCCTGTCAGGGTGGAGGATGTGGTCCTCTTTTAAAGCCCCTGCTCGAAACCTGCTTTGAAAGCCGTCTAAACCTCATCCTGACTATTTGAAGTGGGCAAAGAGAAAAGACACGGTCCATAAGCCTGCATCTCTTTGTTCTGTGCATTGCGGCTGCCGTTCCCACCTCGCTCGGTGTTGAGGAGTCTGGAGATTCCACCAGGCCTTCACAGCCCTATTGATTTTTGATGGGGTCACGCAGAGTGCCAAGCTGTGTGCACACCACTGCTACGAATACTTCTGGATGCTCTGGTTTGGGGTCACCACTGGAGTCTGAACACACTGAACTGAACATCGTAGTCATGGAGATTCCTGTCTGACAACCCATCCATCAATCCCATCACACGTCTTTCACGTTTAGTTGGAGGAGCTGCCATCTTCAGCCCCTCCCTGTTGAGATCAGCCGGCCTACAGTTCTGCTGGCGGTCATCTCTGCCCTGCCAGTGAAGGCTCTTGTAATTGCCCTTGAAAGGAGCTCGTTCACAGACGAGCCTCATTGTGCCATTAGATGCTAATAGCAGCATGGTGGTAATGTAGATAATTTCATTTGAGGGGGATTGAATTACAGACGTTTGTATATCTCTTCTTTTTGTTTTCCTTTCCCCTCGGTGTGTTCTCTTGTCTAATCAAGCTGATGTGATGCTGTGGCTGTCTCTGCAGAGACGGGGGTCCTTTCTCTCCGCCTCCGCTTGGCTTTGCTCTACTTTCTGGTCTTCTTCCTTAACAGACCTAAAACGGGCTCCCCTTCATTTTATTTATTAAGCCTTTATCTAGTCTGGTCTCATGAGATCAAGGATCCAGGACGGACCTAGTTGCTCATGTGTAATGAAAGTGGAGCATTGGAGGGAGTTGAGTGGGGTTTATGCTCTTTATTTGTAAAACTATATTTCTGTGGTCAGAAGGATGACTCCTCTTTCTTCTATGACAGAGACCTCTGCCTCAAAGGATGATGGGAAAGCTGTGGTACAGCCAACCCCAGGTAAAGCCCTAACCTGCTTGTCTGCGAGGGCCAGCAACTAGCTTGCTAGCACGCCAGACGATGAATGAAAAGATCCCCTACCATGAGGGACATGTGCCTTGGCTTGGAGATTGGATAAAGAATGGTTCAAAGTGACTGTTTCCTGGCCTTTGGCCTGAGATCAAGTAGTGTATGCCTTAAGATATGTGTTGGGGGGGGGGGGGCAGAGCTCAGACGGTCTGGTGGTCTTCTCATAATCAGATTGGTGGTTTGATACCGGCCCCTGCAGAAACTGAGTTGAGGTGTCCTCCCTGCTCCTATACAGCACAAATGATAAATACAGAGAGCACCTTTTGTTGGATGCATGTTGGATGAAAAGTACAGGAGCTTCTCATGGAGGAGAGGCAGGGAGACTGGGAGTGTTGACCCACCAACAGACAAACTGGCTGGAAGTAGGAAAAAAAACTGGAGCCAAGAAAACTTTTGTCATTGGTCTCTTTTGTCCTGACCTCTCCACACATTCAGCCATGATGTTTACCAGTCAAGTCACAAGCTGTTGGCCGACACCATTCAGGGGTCGTTCCCTCGCTCACTGTGGGTACAGCAGACGGAGCAGAGTGCCTGGCAGTCTGACCTGTTACTGGGTTTTATGAATAAGACCACGTTTGTCTCTCTGGGGTTTTGTTTCATTGATGGATTTAAAGTAGAAAAGGTTAAAAACAAGGCTGACAGGACACCTTGAAGGGATGTAAGTTAACATCTTGGCTCATCACGTGACTACAACGTGCATCTTAACATCTGTGCTGGATGACCCGGTTATCAAAGCCTTCACCGGGTCGGTGATGCATGTAGTCATTTGGATGGGGGATTAGGGGTGACACAGCTCAGGAGCTTGGCCAGTCGTAGAGTCACTGAAGATTGGTGGTTCAACCTCTGCCGCCTGCAGAAAGCGTGTCTAGCTGCCCTTGAGCAGGACACTGAACCTGGACTGCTCCCCGGGCACTGCGGCTGCTTTCTGCTCCTAGACTACGGGATGGGTTGGATGCAGAGGAAAGGATCCACGACACAGACGGAGCTTCAGGTTCTGAAGGGTTTCTTCCAGTAAATGTTGTCCAGATGAACTGGTTCAACATTCTGGGAGGTTCCTTAACTGGATCATTGTTCATGTGTCAAGCCAGAGTGAGTGTTGAAAACTTGTTTCCATGGAACCAACATTTGTCGTCTCTCTCTCTGTCCTTTAACCCTAGAAGTGAATGTGAGTACGTCCATCCATGAAGTGGACTCCACGGCCGGTGGATCATCTGCTGTCTGGGTTCTACTACCTATCTGTGAGTGTGCAGACCCACGGAGTGCTGTCCATGCACACACACACACACACACACACACAAATACACCAAGACACCCATGCAGGAAAACCTCTGCACATGTTGATGTGTCTCCACCGTCTGTCTCGCTTTCCCTTCAGTGCTGTGTGGCATGGCCGTGCCGGGCAGCTACCTAATGTGGAGAAACTGGCAGCTGAGGAACCAGAAGAGCATGAACTTTGACAACCCCGTCTACCTGAAGACCACCGAAGAGGACCTCAACATCGACATCAGCCGACACGGTTCCAATGTGGGACACACTTACCCAGCGGTGCGTACCTGTCGGAAGGCTTCATAGCTAATAAAGTTATCCTTGGATGTCCTTTGTTGAACATGTCGCAGTAAGGCGAGATCTCTCAAACTGTCTCCAAATAGGTTTTTAGTTTTTGTTGGGTTTTTTTTTGGGGGGGGGGGGCTGTGGTGGCTCAGTGGCTGAGCGCAGTGCCTCCAAGTCTGGCATTGTGGGTTTGTGTCACGGCGTCAGGAAAAGGGCATGGGGCCATAAATCCCCCATGCTCAGTAAAAGGGAGGCATTCGCCGTGAATCACTTTGTGATCACTAGACTAGAAAAGTGCCGTATAAGAACAAGTCATCCACACTCTGGAAAGCCTCTGAAGGCAAGACAGCAGAATAAACCCTGCTGCCCAGATGAAACGGGCTCTTCTGCCACCCCAGTCTCTTCTGTCTCTACTGTATAAGGGAAGTGAAGCCTTCTGCTGCGTGTGTTGTTTAGTTGGCTATTGGCACTGGGTGATGGATATTACTTCAGCAGCTAGGACTGTAATGCCTCATGTTGGGTTTGAACCCGCAGCCTCTGGATCATCAGTTCCTGAGGCGTAGGTTCTACCACTGCCGCCTATACCTAAACCTGCACTAATATCCCCCCCCTCTTTCAACAGATATCCGTCGTGAGCACAGATGACGATCTATCGTGATCCTCTTGGGTGGCAACCCCAGCGTCTTGCTTCCATGCCAACGGTTGACACTAGCAGCAGCCCTTACTCTATGGCCACATGCCTTCTGAAGTGCATTACTCATCACCAGTGGTGAGGGGCGGGGGAAAGGAGGAAAAGTTATGTTATTTATTATGTGAATATTATCATGAATGGATGTGTCCAAAGCATCAGGGGTTTTGAGGGTCATGGCCTCCGATGGCCACTATTCTCCATTCTACCCCTACCCTCCAAACGGCATGCACGCCACTTTTACATGGCTTCCTCTTCCTAAAAAGACAGGAACGGTGAACGATTCTGACTTTCTTCTTGCACAACGTTTTTTCATGGGATCCTCTGCCGTCCTGTGACTCGTACACTTTATACTCTGTTAAAATGGGCTTAAGTTAAGGGTTTTAAGGTGGATCTAGTCGGTCGCCTTCCCAGAGGAGTTGCTCCATGTAAAGATGGCTGTGTGTGTGTGTTGGGGGAGGGTGTTGAGGGTCTTTTTACAGTCAGGAGAAAAAACTGTCCTAAGATTTCTCCTGTCTGTCCATTCACTGATGGGCACATGTGTGACAATATTTATGTAAAATCATGTTTTGGGTCAATTAAATGATGTAAGTTTTATTTTGTTGTTACCTCCTGAAGCCGATTCTTACAAAGCTGTTGGGTTTATTTACTCCATATTGGTTCTGTATTATTATTATTATTATTATTATAGTTATCAATTGTATAAGCTCTGTGAGGGTTGCCATGGTTACATCATTTGTAAACACTGTAAATACCTACCCATCAACTCTCAGAGACATGACAGCCAATCAGGACTTTCTTGATGCACTTTGATCAAATACTCCTTCTGTAAATAAGATTGTATACATTTGACTTGGAGTCAGTTTTTGCTACTATCGGGCAAACTACCAGGGTCAGAGTTGAGATGTATTTAAAAATGAGGCAAAAAAAGAGCATAATAACTGAATTTGTTAACTTATTTTGTAAGTGTGTGCTGTTGCTGTGAACTTTTTCTAGCCATGTACAGTTGGGGAAATACACCGAGAAGCTCCGTGTCTGGAGAAGAAACTGATTTGCAGAATAAATGATTCAAATTAAAACTTTATCCAGGAAGTTGCTCGATATGTCATTTTTCTTCTGGAGCTTGTACGTTTGTGTGCTTGAGAAACAAACGTGCTTCTTGTGTGAGGTTCAAATCCTCCACTTTGTGGGGGTTTGCACCCACCACACGGTGTCGGGCAGGGCCTCTGGCCTCGATCCACCACACCTCCCCTGGGAGGGACTGAGGGCCGGTCCAGGGTGTTTCTCTGCCTTATGCCCAATGGGCTCTGGGATAGGCTCCAGCAGTTCCACACCCTGACTTCAGATAAGCGGTTGACGGTGACCAAGATGATGACTTGGTGCCATGACGATGGAAACTACGACAGGTTGTATTGGTCTAGCTCCATTCACACTTGTCATTCAAATGAATTGAACGTAGTTGGACTGTGATCATCCAACTCCAGTTGTATAGGCTCTGAACAGACCATAATCTGAATGTGTAAAGAGAAACTGCACATTGTACTTTTGTGTGAAATCTAGCATCCCATACTCCATCTAGGTTTCCCTTCCCCCAACGTGGGGATGAAGCATTAAATGGACGGGTTACACCATCCATTCAACATCGACCACTTCTCTGAAGGCAGGTTGCAGGGTCATGCTGGAGCCTATCCCAGGTGGGGGGAGACCCCGGACAGGTCACCGGTCCATCTGAAGGGTTCAGTGTCTTGTTCAGGGACACTCCAACATGCTTTCTGCAGGAACTGGGGATCAAACCACCTATTTTACAAGCCTACCTCCTGAGCTGTGCTGCCTCTGAAATACACCACATGGTGTATTTTAGTGTCTGGTCAGCAGAATATCCACATCCCTTGGACTTGGTCTGAAAGTCACATCACACAGAAGGAAACCGTTCCTGCCTGCACCCATCAGAGAGATGGTCGGATCCCAACCAACCACTCCCATCCTGGAGCGCCCAAAACGGCTGTCCGTCAGGTTTCTCCTCTGAAAGTGGTGGAGTCCGGCTGCTGTGTGATGTTACTCATAGAGTTTGACTGGAGACTGAAATGGTTTGCTCTCAAATCGAGGAACCCCTGCTTGCCCTCTTTGGTCATACTGAGCTGTGTGACATGAATCTCAATCCAATCCTGCCCCCCAGAGGACCGTTGTATGGTTGACACTCCAGTCAACGGGGATCGTCTCTGGATGCAGTTTATCCACACTAAGAGTAGATGGAGGCCTGCCGGAGCTATAAACCGGTGGAGTCTTGAGTTATGAGAAGATGTGTGATGGGTTTCCTTGCAGGGGAACGGTCCCATCTCGTCTGCACCTGGTAGGGCAGAACACGAGTAGAGAACCGGGCCAGGACCTCTGATACTGCTCCCCTTACCTGACGACACAAGCACATCTAGATGGTCACGGGTTCCATTTAAAAAAGGACTTGGCTTGTTTAAGGAGAACTTGGGCCATGGTGGCTCTGTGGAAGACTTCACGCTTCAGGAACGGACAAGCCAGATGTTGCAGGTTTGAACCCACCACAGAGCATCAGGAAGGGTATCTGGTCTTAGTCCATCTAGGACCATGTCCACCTCCACATGGGGGCTAATCGTGCCATGTAAAAACAGACCTCTCTCTGACTGGTGGTGAAGTTAAACCCATTCCCATCTCATCTGCCTCGGACATACGGCTGCACTGCATACACCTGTGAGCTCGGTCAAAGTGTGGTTTTGAACAACAGTGGTGTCCAAGTCCTTTGGCTTGTATAAGCCTAAAGCTTTATTCTGGGACGTCATCCCTGATTTATCGTGAATGGATAGAGACGGGAGAGGATTTATCCTTTTACTTGCTTTCTAATGGAGTGGCACAGCTCGGGGGGAGGGGAGGGGGGTCGTCTAGTGATCGGAGATTGGTGATTTGATCCTCGGCTCAAGGTTTCCTTGAGCAACACACTGAACCACAAACTGCTCCCCAAGCCCCGGGCTGTGGTTCAGCCTCTACTGCTATAGGAGGGTGAGATGTAGAGAACACAGCCCACCAGCCTCCGTCATGTGGCAGATAAAAACAATTATATTTCTGATCCATCTCGTTCTGGTCTGTGCCCTTGGTGGATAATTATGATTCTCATCATCCACTTGTATGTTTCAACACGACATATTTCATAGCAGAGGACAAATCAAACTGAACAGATGGTAAATCGGCTTGAGGGACGGCCGAGTCGGAGGAAGAGACAGAAGGTGTATTAAAGGTGATGGGTGGATGTCAAACGGTGGCCTAAATACAGCTTAACTCAGCAGAAACCACATGTCACTGTTTAAAGCCACTCTTTGGAAGCCCTAAATATTAGCTGGGATTCTCAGGGTATGAAACCTATTTCTATATACGAAGGGTGATCAGATTCTATCTTCATTTAACTCTTGAGCTTCTGTATCAAATGTCTCGGCGAGCATCTTCCCCCGACCCTTCCCTGCACTCTACCCATCCTATTGTACAGGACCAGTGAGAACAACCACCGGGTGGTGCCTGAGGAGCAGTAATGGGCTCTGGGTCTTGCTCAATGACACCTTGTAAGGACAGCCCAGATATCAAACCTGTGACATTCACCTCCCTCCCCCTCCATCCTTCTGTTCTCAGAGCATGCTACTGTTCCATAATCTCTGTTCAAGTCGCCAATCTGTCTCCTCTTGAATGAATAAGGCCAGGGACCAAAGACACGGGTGTGTTTTTATAAGTAGTGCAAGTAGGTCGTGGGAAGGCTGTAAACTGTTATATCTGGAGCAAGCACGGCCTCATCCTTCATCATCCCTCTTCAACCGCAGCAAGGATTAACGTCCACCTATCTGACCCCCCCAGTCAGAGGAGGGACATGATACATCAACACACACACACACACACACACACGTGCTTTGGATTAAGACATGACGTTGGGAATCGGCAAGCAGACATGCATGTGGGAATTAGTCCGGCATCTTGCAGAGAAAGACATCAGTCTGTCATATTTATCAATTAACCTTCTATTCAGTAGGCATAGCTCAGGAGGCAAGCAGTCATCTAGTAATCACAGGTTGGGGGTTTGATCCCCGGCCTCTGCAGAACACATGTTGAGGGTTCTTGAGCAACATACTGAGCCCCTAACCGCTCCTTAAGTGCCATGATGCGGTTGCCCTGACGACTCCTCTAGAACGGGAGGGGCGAGATGCAGAGCGCAGAGTCCACTAGCCAGGCCCAAAGTGAAGTAAACTGAGTATGAATATAAATCTGAGCCTACGTATTTGTGGGGGGGGCATGATCGTGATGGTAAGAGGTGCTGCTAGAGATGAAGGGACGGATAGAAGAGGATAATAATATTTAAAACTTTAAGCACACAGATCATCTCAGTCATGATCATAAGTAGACATGAGGAGATGCAGCAAAGCCTATGTTCTGTGTGTGTATGTGGGTGTGGGTGTGTATTTGTTGAGTAATGTAAAGCCATTTTTTTATTTCTATGACCAAAGACCACAGGTTAGAGATGTGCCTCTGGGCTTTACAACAACACAGCCTCCTGCCTGTCCTTAGACCCCCTCATCGAATGAGGAGCAGTTCCCTTAATAAAACCCAGAAGGAACCACAGGGAGAGCCACAGAGGAGGGACCTCTGTCCCAAGACAGACAGACATATAATGGATGCTGTGCACAGAATAAGACTCAACTGACAGAACACTGCTCTGAATTAGGATATGAGCATTATAATGGCATTCTAACATATGTGAAGAGAGCGATGAGGATGCCAGGCAGCGTCCAGATGCCACTGTCATCCATCTTTCTTTCCTTCGTTTAGTGGGGAGGAAGAGGGAGTCAGAGGAGGGGGCGTCACCGTGTGTCTGGTTTCTTGATTCCCTGTCAGCTTTTTACTGTTTGGCGTGTGTTTGCTTGTCTGCTGTGATTTGCTGGACACTGGACCTGTCAGCATGATGCTGCAGACGGGCTAAGAACCAGACACAATCACACACACACACACACGCTCTGACAGGGAGGACCATGTTGACTCCTCTACGGGACCGTCGCAGGAGTTTGTTTCCCAGCTATAAGCTCCATGGCCGGATGAGAGCTGCCAAAGAGGGAGAGGAGCGTTTGGAGCTGATTTGTGCCCAGACGTCTGTCAGGCTATGGAGCTCCATGCAGGTTAAACGACCCCTTTTGATGGGTTTTTAAAAAAAAATTTACCTCCTTTATTTTGTCCCACTTTCATGAAGTGCTCCTCCTTTTCTTTACTTCCTATGTTTCTGTTCTACTGATTTATCTAACCTTCTATTTCCTGACACTGTTCCTTGGCATCCATGTCCGCTAGCAGTTACTGTAGCTTTGCCTTGCCAAGCTGACCATTAGGGTTACTTTGGCTTTTTAATGGTGAAGTTGTTTAAATCTCACGTGAAAAAGTAGAAAGTTAAAAAACGGACCAACTAGTTGAGCTGAAGATGAAAGATAGAATCCTGAATGATGGTCCGAGTGTAACGCCTTGTGGCCACTGCGTGACTTGTGTTCTTGTCCAGGATCTGGGGAGAGACATCTATGATCTGTACAGTGAGTATGAAGAGGAGGAGGAGGAGGAGGAGGAGGTGGTGTCTGCGACTCGTCTCTTTTCCTCTCCCACCAAAAACTGCATCCTCAACATCAATGTGGGAGGAAAGGTGGGATTTAAAAACAGATACTCTGTGTTTTTATCCAGGAGTATCCAGAGCAATCATATCGGATAGCGTGGTAATCCATCCATCCATCCATCCATCCATCCAGACATCCACCCAAACATCCATCCATCATCAACCGCTAATCCTAAGGTGGGTCATGGAGTCATGCTGGAACCTATCCCAGCATCGGATGATGGGTGGGGGGCACCCTGGACAGGTCACCACTCCATCCCAGGCATTGAATAGTTAAGGGTTCCGTTTTTTTGCTCAAGGACACTCTGGCTTTGTTTCTGAAGGAACCGGGGATTGAACCACTAATCTTCCCGTTACTGGGGAGTCAGCATAGCGCAGGAGGTAAGGCAAATATACAGTGATCACAAGATTGGTGGTTCAATCCCCACGATGGCTCCACAGCCCAACATAGGATCAGGGGTTGATGATGGATGGATGGAGGCTTATGGGGCGTCATGGCTCAGGAGGTCGGGCAATGTTCTAGTAATTGAAAGGACCCTGGTTCTATCCCTGACTCCTTCAAAAAGCATGTTGAAGGGTCCTTGAGGAAGATGCTGAACCCTTTACTGCTCCCCGGGCCTCCCAGCTGCTCTCTGCTCCTACACAGTAGAACGGGGCAAATGAGGAGGACAAACTTCATTGTAGGAACACGATGACCAAAGAGGTTTTCTGTCCTTTCTATTATGAGGCCATGTGATCTTACCTCTTGTCCACGTGTCTATTCGGAGCTGTTGTGTTTTCCTCTCTCTTGCTCTAGGTCTACCTCATACCCTCCAGGTTAGCAGCCAAGTATCCCAAAACTCGGATTGGGCAGTTGGCCATTCATACGGACCACAGCAGGAAGCTGGACCTGTGTGATGACTACATCGTCCAGAGCAATGAGTTCTTCTTTGACAGGGACCCTAAAATCTTCCATAACATTTTCAACTTCTACAGGTACGGGCTAAAATAGAGTAGTCGTCCAAAGCCGTGTTTCTAACCTCGTCTTTGAATTCACTCCATCCTGCAGATTTCCTTTTGTATCCCAGAATCGATTGGCCTGCTGGTAGTTACTCAACCAATCATGGTGTTGGTGACAGATGTTCGATAAAGGATCAACGTGCAGCTCATATCTGTACCCACGTCAAGACATTTTGTAAAATGCTGCGGTTCGGTTGAACACCACCCTGTCAATCAACCAGGATATTGGGATGCCCCCCCCTTTATCAAAGTAGTCTTGGCGTCATGGTCAATAACCATGGTAACAGCAAAGTACGACAGGATTGATGGATGTTCCCCTTCGATTTCTCCCTCAGGACCGGCGTGTTGTGGACTAAAGACGAGCTGTGTCCACGGAACTTCCTGGAGGAGATAAACTACTGGGGCGTCAGAATCAAGGACAGTCAGCGCTGCTGTCGCATCTCCTTTGAAGAGAGGCAGGACGAGCTCAATGAGCAGCTGAAGATACAGAGAGACCTGGAGAGAGAGGTGGGTGACGTTGTGACCCACTCAGAAGAACAGAGCATTCTCAATGTGTGTCCATCTGTGAACAGGCCAACTTCCTTAATGCATGCTCAATAATCCAGGTGGGGAAATCCCAAAGAGGAAATGTTCCTACTGGTTTAAAGGGTTTTACTGGTTTAAAAAGGTTTTACTGGTCAAAGAGTTTTTTCTGCAGCTTTACATGTATTGTAGTACTGCAGTCATCATACCAGAGCCTTGTTCACTCTATTCTGTTCTATAGATTAAGATGGAGGAGAACGCAAAGCTGTTTCATGGCATGACCTTAGGACCAATCAGATGGAGGATCTGGAATATGATGGAGAAGCCGTTTTCTTCAGTCACAGCAAAGCTGATGGCCGTCGCCTCTTCCTTCTTCGTGCTCGTCTCCGTGGTCGCAATGACATTAAACACTGTGGAAGAGATGCAATATAAGGTGAGAGAGAGAGAGAGAGAGAGAGAGAGAGAGAGAGAGAGAGAGAGAGAGAAAGGGAGAGAGAGAGAGAGAGAGAGAGACAGAGAGAGAGAGAGAGAGAGAGCGACAGACAGACAGAGAGAGACAGAGAGAGAGACAGAGAGAGAGACAGAGAGAGAGAGAGACAGAGAGACAGAGAGGGAGAGAGACAGAGAGAGACAGAGAGAGACAGAGAGAGAGAGAGAGAGAGAGAGAGAGACAGAGAGAGAGAGAGAGAGAGAGAGAGAGAGACAGAGAGAGAGAGAGAGAGGGAAGGGGGGAGAGAGAGAAAGGGAGAAAGAAAGAGAGAGAAAGAAAGAGAGAGAGAGGGAGAGAGAGAGAGAGAGAAAGAGAGAGAGAGACAGAGAGAGAGAGAGAGAGAGAGAGAGAGAGAGAGGGAGGCAGAGAGA
>OMLC01085539.1:0-14575 GCA_900302585.1 Regalecus glesne
GTGCCGGCTCATCTCTGCTCCTCCCGTGCCACACCAGCTCCTTCCCCGCTGCCAGCAGCAACTCCTGCAGCATCTGGACCTGTTTCAGAGTCCGCAGCAAACAGTACCTGCCACACACACACACAGACAGACAGACAGACAGACAGACAGACAGACAGACAGACAGACAGACAGACAGACACACACACAGACAGACAGACAGACAGACAGACAGACAGACAGACAGACAGACAGACAGAGTGAGTATAAACCTGAACCATAAAGTGTGAGACAGTGTGTTGTATTGTACCCGTGTGTCTCCTTTAGCCTCAGTCAGAGAGGATGAGGGATTGTGGCCAATATGTCAGAGTAGTACTTTCTATATTGTGAATGCCTGAATGCTAAATGTTCAACTGCAGCTTTCTGTAGTGGTGCCAGTGATAGTTGTTGTCAAAGTAGTTGCAACAATTTTAAAAGGGCTGTTGACTGCCTCTCATCTTCCATCTGTGTCCATCTCTAAGCCTCCCTCTGTACGGACCATAGGGGACAGCTATTGGGGATGCTTGTGAACCACACCAGCACATACAGGTACTTTGCTAAACACGTGGCCATGCCCGTTTCTGGGGGAGAGAAAACCTCAGATCCTGAATGTAGTCTGACACGTGATGAATGGAGAGTTGTGTGCAGACATTCATTCAGTGCTGAACAAACCTTTGTTTGATAGACATGTCCAGTGATTATTTTGCTACATTGGCTGAAGCGAGGTGTTCTCAATACCTTAATGAATCAAGGGTCAGCCATCATGCCCCTCCAGCCTCCCTCCATCCAAGTGGATAAATAAACCAACACAGTAGATGGATGTTGTCTATCAGGGCATCTACACATATTGATGGAGTCACCACGTAGCATGAGGCTAAGTGTCACATGCAAAGAGCCAATCCGTCAACAGTCGACCTCTTGATCTAGACCGAGACTTAGCTGGCGTTTCCACAGTGCTACAACAGCTTTTCAGCTTTTCAGCTTTTCTCTGGTGAAACGTGAAGGTAAGATTCTCTCCCCAACAGAGAGCACAGCCGTGGTGCTTGATAATGCACCGCTGGTCTGCATGGTTCTGTCTCAGTTACATCCACAAGCAGTAACATATTCCATCCCTCGCTGTGATAAATGTAGAATGAGCTGGAACTGATTCATAGTGAAAGAGCAACAGTTGATGGGGATTGGTTGACCCCGACCAGTTGTGTAACTTTAGTGATATCAAAAGGTCACCTGATCCAGCCGGCCCACTGGCTGGCTCCAGCCTATAACCTGGTTGGACCCGAGTCTTCCATATGGATGTTGTTCTATCTGTTGGTGAAGGTCTTCTACCAGCTTGTTCTGTCACTGCTGCTGATTAGAAACAACCACCTCACTTCTTCTTCACTCTCATCACTAGCCTGTGTTTCCCTATTTGCACCTAGCACTGTTATTGCCACATCTCTTTAGAAGCTAATGTGATATTTGAGCTACAGATGCTTCACATCCCAGTCAACTCACACACATGTGAGTACAGCAAACGGATGAGAAACTTTGAGGCTAGCATTAGAGGATTAACTGATAGTGTCAGTACAGCGATCCTTACAATGAGCCCTGGGGAGATGTCAACAAGGAAACAAGCAATGCTGATCACGGATTCATAAAGAACAGTTCTGTAACTTCACATGAACGTCATACAGTAACATTACAGTAAACCCATCATTTGATAGGAAAACACAAGCAAACAAACATTTGGAAGATCCATCTTGAATAAGGTTCAGCTAAAATATTCCCAAAGACAGTGGATATCCCACATGTACGGATTGTTTTCTTCCTGGAGGTGGGCGTGCACAAAAATAAATCCCTGTTGTGGGCCCTCTAGTGGTGTAGGGGGGGTAAGACACCTATGTTCAGTCCATCTCTGTGTCATACAGTCGGGGGTTTGAATCCCAGCTGCACCGTTTCCAACCACAGCCAGAGGTCCATAGTTAGTGGGTCATAATTGGCTAAGCCTCACATGGGTATAGGGGTTAGGTTGGATAAAGTATTGTGGGTTCACTAGTGTCCCCCTCTGGGTGGTCCAGGCCTCTTGGTTAAGTGAAGGGAAAGTACTCTGCTTCATTCTCCTCTGACGGCCAAGCACTGTGCTTTCCCCACCAGACCATGATGTGTGGACTAGTGAGGGCTAGTGGTCATGTGACTTGGAGGAGACACATGCTACCACTTCCTCCTTCCTGTTCATGTTCTAGAGGGGCATCAAAGACACTGACCCAGCAGTAGGAAACTTGGAGAATTCGGGTGGGGAAAAAAGGGGGACTTAAAAAAAAAAAGGGGAAGACATCTTTTTGAAATGGGGACAAACCGTTTCTGGTATCCACTGTTATCAACTTTCTGCTATCAACTTGCTGATTTTGACGATGCAGTTGTGCAATGCTCAGCCATAGGTATTCATGTCAAACAGCATGAATGCACAGAAACATACAAATCTCCTGCTTGGCGTCTTTCCCTCTAAGACCTTCACCCACCTCCCAGGGCAGTGCCTTTTGTCAGCCTTTACAAAAAAATCCCAATCAGTTGTGGAAAATGGCCAAGCGAGGGTGGCGTTTTGAGCATGATAAGCTGCATAATATCTTTCCCAGGAAATTGGGAAGCTCGTAATTGCCCCTTGGCAACATGATGTCACAACAAAGTCCAGCAATTGCGACAAGCTGTTATGGCTCCTGCACCCGGGAAACATCTGCTTTTGCCAATGAGGACTTCAAAGGGCTGTGGATCTTGAATTGCATTTAGCTGCCATTGTGGCCAGGCCAGGTAATCTTGATGAGGTGTTTAGACTGAGACAGGGTATACCGTTGCAGAGAGCTCCCCAGAGCTCTGCTCTAAAGCTATTAAAAGATTGTACATTATGTTCCCCTGGCTTTGAAGTGAGGGCCTGCAAGACAAGAAGGGACTCTGAGGGCTGAGTGCAATAGCAGAAGATTGATCTGCTACTTCTGTCTTTATCAAAGGAGGCCCCCGGTCCAAATGAAGCCAATCATTGCTACCGCTACTCTGCCCCCTCGCTCCAGGAACACATTCGCCACATTAGGAAACTGTATACGTTTGTGACCAATAGTTTACATTTAATAACGCGGCTAATTGTCACGGGTCGCTCAAGTTGTTCGGAGGTCCTCAGTCCTGAAAAGTCCAAATGAGGTATTTGAGAGGGGTCTTAGCAGTGCCACGCTTGCCTCAAAGAGCATAATGACTGGTGAGGCTGCTGAAGGAAATGCCATATCGTGCAGTGGGCTGTATGGAGATACGTGGCTGTGATTGTAAGTGGGAACATTGGTCTTGATGTTTTCAGGGGCCTCCATCACACGGAATCTGTGAGATGTGAAATTTAAACAGAACTGCACATTTGAGCAGTACTTTCACATGTCGCTCACTTCATATTGGATGCATTAATTTTGGATTTTATGAAAATAAACTAGGTGGCCTAGCTTAGGGGGTAGGGTTGTTCTCTGCTAACTGGAGGATTTGGGGGTTTGATCACCAGCCCTTGCAGAAAGGGTGTCAAGGTGTCCTTGAGCAAGACACTGAACCCCTAACTGCTCAAGCCCTGAGATGAAATGGCGACATATCCAAGGCGTTTCCTCACTTTTCACCCAATGAGCACTGGGATAGGTTCCAGTATGGCCCATGACCCGACTTCGGATATGTTGTTGATGAGGGATGGACGGACGGATGGATGGATGGACTATTCAGAATCACTTTATTGGGCAGGTGGGTTTTAATTTCATGGGATTTGATTCTGGTTTGATGGTCCTCACAGGTACTTTGCATAGAATGACAACAAACAGTCAATGGATGGACGGATGGATGGATGGATGGATGGATGGATGGACGGATGGACGGATGAAAATAAGCATCTCTTTTTTTAAAGATATAGGCCAGAGAAATGTTGGAATGCTTCTGAGAAATCTGACAGGATCTCAATGAAAGAAACAGGAACACTCCCAGGGGTGTAGAGGATGGCACTGAGCATATACATAGACTCACTTCAGTTACAGTACCAAAGCAGCCATTATCTTTGTCTTCATAATTTTAACAGGTCTGTTTGTCCTCACGGGTCACACATCAAGATGAAATTCCAAACCACCAGAATAATGTGTACAACGTGAGCCATTCTTAACCATGGATTTTCCCTTGAGTGTGACTTGCCAGACTCAACCACGGTGTTTCTGATAGACCTTATATTCATTATCTTATTTACATAGAGAGAAACTGCTTTACCGTGAGCAACTTCGCTAACAGCTACTGGGGCCGGAAATAATATCGCGGCAGCACACAAAGTTCTTAAACCAATGCTTTGATGAAAAAGGAAATAAACTACATGCAAATTGGTGCCCTCTCCCTTTATACTCCCATGTCCTTCCATTAAGCGAGACATGTCTTGAGGGAGACGCGGCGATGGAAAACTAATGAGCGAATTGAGGGGGAAAATGACAAAACACAAGGGTTTAGGAGAGAGAAAGGCTCTGGCTCCGTTTACCATTGCACAAAGCTAACGGCTCTTGACTATGTAAATGGTGATGATATGAGACATTGTAGCAGGCTGGGACTCAGATGGGTGAACAAGGCTGAGGGTATTATAGCCAGCAAACAGTCATATAGCCCTGCAAATGGGGAATGCAGGCCATCTCGGCCAATTATGCCACTGTGCCAGGTGCAGGGATGTCTAAGAGCCTATTGGTAACCATGCTTCTCTGATGTTCTTGTTGTACACATCAACTCATAATTGGGACTGCATAGCCAGACACAGCCCCTCTCACATGGCGGTTCAGAACGGCATTGCTGCTCTGCCAAATTAATTCTCCAGACCAGGTCACATCAAATGGGATACACTCTTGCTCCGTGCCTTGAGTCGACATGAAAAGACATATAGATCCTTTGATAATATGGGCAAAATTGAGCATAAGCCTGCGTGAAGTGGCGAAATAAACAGGACTGTACTATGTTACCACAGAAACTTGCATTTTAGCAACCCCACATCTGCCGTTTTGAAAATTTGACTGAGCCTTCAAGAACAAATACACAAACATATTATTGGATGGGATTGGATGTGGGTTGGTTTCACTATTGACTGGCAGCAGTTATACGTGGTCATCAGTCTAAGTACGAAGCTAAAAGGACAAAAATGGCTTGTGTTGGAGCAATAACAAGCCTAAGGACTGGCAGCCACACAGAAAACATCTTCCTCAAGGGAATCTAGTTACATTCCCCACAAATATCATAGCATCACGAAGCACATCACGGCACCATCATCTGCCTTTGTACAAAATAATTAAATGTTTTTGCACTCCGAATCATCCCTTAATCACAGAAGAGACAGCACAAATATCAATACGTGCTTCAGCTGGGTAACATCTGTGTCAGGTCTACGGCATCGAGAGTAATGCACTGCACTGGGATGTACTGTTCTGTTACAGTCTCTCGAGAAAAATACTCAACTAATTCTCCAAACTACTGGAGCTGAGGAGAATAACCAGCAAATGTGTCAGTCATCCACTGATTTCAGGTGTAGTCGTGTGAAATAATTTGACTGGTCGCTAACCGAGTATGTGACAATTGACTGGACAGCACATGAATCTCAAAACCTCATTAACAGGCTACTGAACTGCTCTCTTGCCAACCATTACGATGAGAATGCAAACCCCATCTCCGTTAGTCTCTGTGGAATACACAGAGCACCCTCATCCTCGAGCCTCGTGGTACCAAGTCTTGTGAGGTCGTACCAGTGGCACACAGAGCTGGACAGCAACCTGGCAGCAGACTTACACACTATGTTATTGCAGCTCCTGCTGGCTGTTCATGTAACTACAATACGTTTCTGTGAGCAGAAAGAATTAAAGTAGACATCAAGGAGCTGAAAAGGTGAGGGGGGGGGAATCAGCTACGATATAATTCTATATTCCACCTACCTGACTCGGAGCATCACATGTTTCCCGCATCACCTCATATGCCTTCAGGTATGAGCCACGTTTGGCCGTGGCGTGCCCTAGGGTGATCTTGTTGCGTTCTACAATGTCTACTTTCACCTTATCTAGCTTCCTGTTTGATGAGACCATGGGACTGCCCAGTTTAGAGGAGCTCTTCGTAGGCTTTTCCCCTGGCCTCTCTTTCACACGTCCCTGTTCTCGCTCGGAGTGCGTCTGTATCTCTTGGCCATGATCAGACTGCCTTTTCTTCCTCTGTTCCCCCAGCTCGGGAGGGCTGCCAGGGTATTCAACAGCACCGTTATGACTCCTCTCACCTTTGACTTTGGGTACCCCCTGGGAATCAATGGTCTTGTACCCACAGTTTAGGGGACTGGCTACTTGTGGGCCCTCTTGGGGAAGCTGGTGATGGTGGACATGGAGGTGGTGAGGGGATTTTGCAGATGCTACGTTGTCCGGATTGGGATGTAGGTAGTAGGGCTGTTCAGACTCACTGTTAGCCATATGTGGAATTTCAGCAGGAGCTGGACTTTTAGTGACAATCAGTCTGTAGCCTCCCTTTACAAACACATCCTTTTTGTCACCTCTTCTCAGCTGGGAATTTTCTTCCAAGCTCTGGTGGTCTTCCTCAAAAGATAGCTGTGTGCTCTCACTGCAGTGCCTGGCTGTGTGCAGATGGGTCCTCCCATTAGGATCATTCTGCAGGTCTGTGTAGACTTCATCAGGTGGCACCCCTCTGCAAAGTAGAAGAATGACAATGTGTCTTTATGCATGATATGTAATCCTGGTCAGGAGCCATCTTAGATGAGTGAAGAAATGCTTCTCCCATTAAACCTTGTTTCCGGATGAACTGATTCAACTTTTTCTGCAAAGAACGACAACAGGAATGAACAACGTGCAAGCAACAAAGGGCAGGTGTGACTGTATCGCCCACATTATTTCTCAAATATGTTTCTCATTATTCAGAAGCAGGTGGCATAGCTCACGAGGTAGGGTGATCAACTAATCGGAAGTTTGGTGGTTTGATCCCTGGCCCCTACAGAATGCCTGTTGAAGTGGCCTTGAGCAAGACACTGAACCTCTGCTCAAGCCCTGAGATGGAATGACAGCCTGTCCAGAGTGTTTCCCCACCTTTCACCTGATGAGTGCTGAGATAGGCTTCAGCATGACCTCTGAACCCCGTGTCTAATAAGCATTTGACAATACATGGATGGATGGATTGATGGATGAATGGATGAATTGACTATTGAGAATCAGAATCAGTTTACTGGCCATGTATGTTTTCACATACATATAATTTGACTCCAGATCCATGGCCGTCACAGGCACAACACAACAATCTTCAGACATATTCACAAGGATTGACTACACACAGGGGAAAATAAGAGATAATAAAATGCGATGGTGCAGAGAGCGTATCAGAGATATTGAAACAAATGTCCTTAAAGTACACAGTGACAAACACCACCTCGTGAACTAAACCAGGGCCATAGTTCTACAGGTCTGGTGGCACCTTCAGGATATCAGGTAGATTCTAATCATTGGTGTGAGTTTCCATATCCAAAGTAAGCTCTTCTAAGAAACTCGAATGCGGCACAGGTCTGCGGCGAGGGGTCAAAAGAACAAGAGACATTACAACATTATTGGATTGATGATGTTCTCGAAGAAAGCTGGACTTTATTCTCACCCTAAAAGCTTCCCTCTGAATTGAAACAAATAAGGGGGGCTATGAGCCTGTATTTAGGGACAATTTTCACATTTTCACCTTCATTAATGAGAGTGTCTTTGAGGGCTACTAGGAGGGGAATGGCTCACAAACTGCAATTTTCAGCTTATGAAATGGCTCGAAAATTGCAGGCTAAAATACTCCTTCTGACACTGATGAAAAGATCTCATTAAAATAAATAGCGGAGAGCCTCTTTGTTGTGCTTTACCACGAGGACAAGGGGAGCCTACTTCTCCCCACATGATGTGGTGTGATGGGGGGGTTGCCTAGACGTAGGGCCCTTCACTTCTATGGGGCCAAAAGGCTAAGGGATGGCTCGCTAATGACTCAGGCTAGAACAAGTTGTGAGAATACTGTCTAAGCAACACGCACCCACGCAGCTGGGCAACGACACGTCGAACATAGGCTATGCCACGGTCCATTATTCTGTGCCCGGGATACGGTCAACGACACACAAAAGACAGTGAAATGCTGAGACATTTACTGAATGGGCAAACTGGTTTTGAGGAATATTCCCAAACATCTTTTTTTCAAACAAAATTTCAAGTGAAATGGAGTGAGGGGGTGTGCCCCACAGGGATGAATAGAGTGGCTTAAATTGAAATCCATGGGTTGAATGTGAAGTACCCATTGGGTTTGTAAACTACATGATGGTAAATACAGTGTGGAAGGGCTCACCCAGAGGGCAGTCAGTGGATGATGAGAATATGGTGTCTGCTGTCTTTGGTCTATGAATTGGGGTCTTTTTAGGGAGTGGGTCACGGTCATTTCTCCTGAAACAAAGCATCATCACAGCAGGCCCACACTTGGTGGGCACCAATGCACACGGGGCAAACGATGGGAAGAGGGAGAATGCCATTTTCTTTTCACAGGGAAATTAATATCAGGCCAGGACTGACAGAGAGAATAAAAGGCCCAACAGGAGAGTGAAAACAGATGTGGTGCTGTTCTTCTCAGCAACAGATTCCTACATCTGCCCTCTTAAACAGGGGAAAATGGGAGACAGATCTCATTTGTGTTGACAATGATCCTTGTTAATGACCGAATGAGTGACCACTTATTATGGTCCTCTCAAACAAAACTGAAATCTAATTTCCCTTAAATGAAAGCAGTTATTGGGCAAGCACCTGAATTAGGCAATTTTTGCAACAATGAGCCATCAATGCCCGTGTCTCACTGAGCAACCGGCACCGTGTTATTGTTGAGCCATGAATGGAAGCTACTTGTCTTTTGTGTTCCCGGTCTGATTAGAAGTAAAAGGCGTGATTGTTGCTTGGGTTTTCCCTTTTTATATTCCACATAGGCATTGCTATTATTGTCTTACGTCTAATTAATCTGCCACTGAAAAAGTGACATTTCAATGCATTAGGCAGTTTTAACAAGTGTGAGACACAACTACAGCCTTGGGGATTTCTTTTTTGCATGGATGTATATGTATGGATGTATGCAAATAAATCTTCCTAACTAAAAACTTTGATTGAATTATTATTTTTAATATTTCCTCCCATTTTAAATATGCGAATAGTTTCCAATATATCTTAAATCTACATTGCACTGGTTCGCACTATTGCCTCACAGAAATCAGGTCCTGGGTTTGATTCCCGCCACAGGTCCTTTCTGAGTGTCCCCCCTAGGCAATGCAGCTGTTTGCTATGCCTATACAGTACAATAACTAAAATGCAGGGAACACATTTTGTTGCATGCATTTGCAATGACAAATACATCATTTTCTATCTTCTTCTTCTTGTAAATATGATTTAGTAATGATGAATTGTCATCCGGTGTTACTTTTTCACGAATAATTTGGAAAAGATGCTTTTTTTAAATGTCTTTATCATTCTATAGGAACAAGTCAATTTACCATTTAACAAAGGACCTGAATTTAGGAACCACCAGTCAACTAGAACAACACTGCCCTCTATTGTCCATATTATATAGCGCCTAAGGAGTGGTTTGGTTAGTGTTTTGCTCAGGGACCCTTTATCACTTTCTGAAGGAGCCAGGGATTGAACCAACCACCTTCCAATTACTAAGTAAGGCCCTCTGTCTCCTGAGCCATGCCACCCCTAGTGTGCAGCAACATATCCACAGTAACTGCTATAATGTGCATACTTTCCTCATTTGCTATTGTCTGATGAAATAGTATTTGGTGATATATTGGAATGAATACTTTACCTTAACGGTCCTCTTTTATGCACTTCACAATGTTTATCATGACTTTCAGTGGGTAACAGTAAGGGGCTCCTTTTGTCAAACATGTGTGCTGCCACTTCTAGGCTGTCATACATCTGAAGATTTGTATCATTATGTTGTATCTGTTCCAGATCTCCTGGTCCTTGCTGCAAGCCGTCATCATATTTCTGCTCTTGGACTTGCATGTAGACACGTTGCTCATGGCAACCAGTGGCCTCATGTAGATTTTGTCGACAGGTCTTCTCCGGGGCCAGACTCTCCGTGTCAGAGTCTGGGAAGTCCAAATGTCTGTGACTATAATATTGCTTTGGAGAGGATTGTTTTGCTTCTTTGCACTTCGACTTCATAGCTGCCTTGTCACACATCGTCTTTTGTCTATGCTTGTGTTTTGGCTGGAAACGGTTCGGTGCGTCATGGTGTGCTGTTCATCTGTACCATTGTCGGACATACAGAGGAGCTGACAGCATAACGGCAACTTTCAAAGACTGAAATCGACACACACAAAAACATACGGTATTAGAACTTTGGATTGTAACAATGGCTTACATACACTGACAAACCCCGTCAATCTGTTATTATGAATAAGTCCTGGTGATATCGGTGTACTGTTCGACTGTATTTCATACCATATTACACATGACCAAGTGGCTGATCCAAGAATGAAAACGGTTCTGCCCACAGACGAAGGTACGTTCATGTCTGAACTGTGTATCAAGTAAATAGCTATGCTATGCTAGCTATGCTAACGCGTAGTCTCCATCGTCTCAAAGTTCCACATTTACCGATAACTGTAGCATTTCCCGCTTTAAAGAATACACCTCCATGTTTACAACTGACCGATGAGCACCCCCCATTAACTGACGCGCAGGTTATATCTCTGTCCCATCCCAACCCACTGACCTCTTGACCCGGTACCCCACCACTACCAGGAACGACAAAACATTCCCAGCCATCAATGTCCACCTAAGGCTTATCCCCCACGGTGAAATCGCTACTCTGTGGTTGGGTGGAAGTGAGTAAATACCTTGAATGAGACGCAACGCTTTTTTTGGCGACTGAGCTTAGAAAGTAGTGGAAATTAGAGAAGGAATGTGTGAAGAGGCAACGAGAAAACACTGCACGGGTTGTCACAACACTTTTCAATGATCACTAGCCGTATTTTCCGTGTCGCTATCATACGGTCTGCTGTTATTATTTCAGTGCGTTTAACTCATCCACCACCCCGTCAGCACTGCCACGGAGTATTCCGTCGAAGGACGCACTGCATGAATTGCATTTAAAATCAAAAAAACTTAACTATCATTCATCAGGTGGAAATGTGTATGTAGAACATTGGGTACCAAGGAAAAGTCGTAGCTTTAGAGAAAAACATCGTGTAAACGCTTCAAAAGGAGCCTCACCGTCACCTTCTCAGCAATCTCCATCTTGTGCCAATAATCAACAGTGAATCGGGTTGCTATGGTAATCAGACAAACGCTTAACATGCGGGCTATGCGCACGCGTAATAGAGCATCTGCGCCTCCACTTCCGTGTCTGAGTTGGTGCTTTATTTGTCATTGGATTTTTTTTGGTCATGTTTGTTCTCCAACTGAAAGTGGTTATGAATTCTTCCAACGACTCCTACACGTTCGAGCATAGCTGTGCTTTTAGCTTGAAATGTTCGCAGTCACTATTATGAGCAGTTCCCCTGACGATAATCTCTTGGGACTATACCCAAACAACGATCACTGTGTCTTCTCAACGCTATATTTAATCAGGGATATTTAACCTCAAACTTCTTTGCCATGAGAAACAATACCTCATCTCCAGCCAGACATATTCTAATAGATAGAAGCCACAACTTCCAATTTTGTTGAATTTTTCAGTCTTGTATCGTTTACTTTCTTAATGCAAATGCCCCTTATGAGGACCCTACATAATTTATCTTAGCATCCTCATTGATTTCATACCATTTCTCAACAAATAATTCCTGATTTTTTTAAATTATTTACTATACACCTAAGTGTCAAATCAAGCATAACCGTATTACATGTAGCTAGTATGAACACTTTACATGCACACAAGCACACTTAACATCTCCACACAGAGCATTTCTCAAAATTAAACATTCCAACATCTAATTTGAGTCTTGTTCTAATCATGGACACACTTACACTGAAAGAAGCAGGCACGGTAATTAGGGTCAACAAATTTATTTTTTGGGTAGTGAGACAGCTGACATTCCAGTTATAAAATCTTCCTGTAAAATTTTGAATTTTAATGCAAACCAATTTTTTTCTTCTGCGACTCGATGACAAAACCCAAGTTTGTTTTTTATTTTTTTCATTTTTTACACTTTCTAACACTAGCTCGAGATTTTCACTCAAGCTGGTTTTAATACTTATTTCAGGAGGGGAGCTACCGGTGGAATGTTTAATCCACTTCCTCAATAGTTGGTCCGGAGGATCCGCCACCGGGAGCAGCACCACCGGCTCCAGGGAAACCACCAGGCATACCTTCTGGCATACCACCTGGCATGCCCCCGGCACTCTGGTACAACTTTGTAATGATGGGGTTGCAAACCTTCTCCAGCTCCTTCTGCTGATGTTCATACTCATCCTTCTCAGCAGTCTGTATGGGAGCAGAAACAATTGTCAAAACCAATTACAATTGTCCAATTACCAATTGTCAATAACCACATAATCTAATATCAATGCACATTTTCATATGGGGTCCTCAAATGGGAGAGAATGTTACCTGGTTTTTGTCCAGCCAGCTAATGACCTCATTGCATTTGTCCAAGATCTTTTGCTTGTCCTCATCGGTGATCTTGCCAGCAAGCTTTTCATCCTCCACAGTGGACTTCATGTTAAAAGCATAGGATTCCAGGCCATTCTTTGATGACACCTTATCACGCTGGACATCATCCTCCGCCTTGTATTTCTCAGCCTCCTGGACCATGCGCTCAATGTCTTCCTTGCTCAGACGACCTGTAATTGTATGATTAAGATAAGTGATCCTTAGCCCATAAAAAGGAATGTTAACCATGCAATATGAGCATAGATCAAGACAAAAACTAAGCTAGTTTATGCACCACATCCTTAAATATCTTACCCTTGTCATTGGTGATTGTGATCTTGTTCTCCTTGCCAGTGCTCTTGTCAACAGCAGACACATTCATAATACCGTTTGCATCAATATCGAAAGTGACCTCAATCTGAGGAACACCACGAGGAGCAGGAGGGATTCCGGTCAGCTCAAACTTCCCCAGCAGGTTGTTGTCCTTCGTCATGGCACGCTCACCCTCATAAACCTGTTTGACACATCGAACATCAGCAACTCTGAACAGACGTAAACCGCCAGCTACAGATTAAGTTCATTCGCTCAGACATCTAAGGAAGGTAAGTTCTTGGCCATCACTGGTCATCGGACCTCTGGTGGAAACTACGAATGGCAGAAAAAACATCATCACAGCGAGAAGTACCAACACCTTGCATTATCCAATGTACTTACTTGAATGAGCACACCAGGTTGGTTGTCTGAATAGGTGGTGAAGGTCTGAGTCTGCTTGGTAGGGATGGTGGTGTTACGTTTGATCAGCACAGTCATGACACCTCCCGCTGTCTCGATACCCAGGGACAGAGGGGTGACATCCAGAAGAAGCAGGTCCTGGACATTCTCAGACTTGTCACCAGACAGGATGGCAGCCTGGACAGCTAGAGATGACAATAAGTCATGAGTTGTGGAACGGATTCTACTGGCTGTAGATCTTTCTTTTGTTCAGTTTTTGAAAACTCCATTCAAACTAATTGATTTAACACTTACCGGCACCATAGGCCACAGCCTCATCGGGGTTGATGCTCTTGTTCAGCTCCTTGCCATTGAAGAAGTCTTGCAGCAGCTTCTGGATCTTGGGGATACGGGTGGAGCCACCAACCAAAACAATGTCATGGACCTGTCCTTTGTCCATCTTGGCATCACGGAGTGACTTTTCTACTGGGTCCAAGGTGCCACGGAAGAGGTCAGCATTGAGCTCCTCAAAGCGGGCCCTTGTGATGGAGGTATAGAAGTCAACACCCTCATACAGAGAGTCGATCTCAATGCTGGCCTGGGTGCTGGAAGACAAGGTGCGCTTTGCCCTCTCACAGGCGGTGCGCAGACGACGGACAGCTCTCTTGTTGTCACTAATGTCTTTCTTGTACTTGCGTTTGAACTCAGCGATGAAATGATTGACCATGCGGTTATCAAAATCTTCACCTCCAAGATGAGTATCTCCAGCAGTGGACTTGACCTCAAAGATACCATCCTCAATGGTCAAGATGGACACATCGAAGGTACCACCACCAAGATCAAAGATGAGAACATTCCTCTCAGACCCAACCTGTAACGTAACATTGAGCACAGGTTAGCAGATTTTAATGGATGAAAAAGTAACATACTTTAAATAGAATCTTATAGGATTAAAACATTTATCTCAGACCCAACCTAAAATCGAGTAGTTTCGACCTCAATACAATGGTCAATACCTCATTTTAAAATTGTTTCAACACATGTTCTTCTCGAGTGTCAGGTTATCAAAAACAAGTGATTTACCTTCTTGTCCAAGCCATAAGCAATGGCAGCAGCAGTTGGTTCATTGATGATACGTAGAACATTAAGGCCTGAGATAGTACCAGCATCCTTGGTTGCTTGACGCTGAGAGTCATTG
>OMLC01086033.1:4577-15446 GCA_900302585.1 Regalecus glesne
AAAAAAGAGGTGAATCAGTTGAACTGGATCAGAAGTTTATTTCGTCACTCACCAGGTGACTTCTTCAGTCTGAGCTGAAAACAAACCCCCCCCCTTTTAAACAGTACATTGATGCCACACAACAATAGGCTGGGTTCACATGCAAGTTGGGTGATCAACTGCACATTCAGTGAGAATGGGCACCATTCACAGGGGGTTGGGGAATGTTCACGATCACGGCATTGTAAGACGCCGATAGGTGTACTCTCAGGCCACCGCCCCTATTCAACGAGGGTCGCTCCCTCTTAACGTAGATGGCCTCCTTCACCCCCCTCTCAAACCAGCGTTCCTCCCTATCAAGGATGTGAACATCATCATCTTGAATGAGTGGCCACTCGCCTGTAGGTGGGTGTAGACCGCAGAGTCCTGACCCTCTGTGAATGGTGCTCATTTCTACTGAATGTGCAGATGATCACCCGACTTGCACATGAACCCAGCCTATTGTTGTGGGAATCGAAGTACTGTTGATGATAAGGAAGAACAATTACAGTCAGCTCAGACTGAAGATGTCCTTGTTTGAGTGACGAAACGTTTCTGAATAAACTTCTGATCCAGTAGAACTGATTTGTGAGGAAGTAGACTTGTTTTTATATAGCGCTTTTGTAGTCTGGTGCCCTCTCAAAGTGCTTTACAACGAATGCCTCACATTTCCCGAGCCTGCAGAAGGATGCAAATCTGCTACGTCCGACATGAAGTTGCACGCTTTGCCAACTTTTTGGTATAAGATTTTATTCTTGCAGGGCACCCTGTCGACTCACCTGGTAGTGTGCACCACAGAAGACCTTACTACACTGACCTGACTTAAAAGTCCCATGCCTGCATGTCATCCCCTCCATTTCCTGTCTTTCTCTTGGCTATCCTATAAATTAAGGCAGAAAATGCCAAAAATACACTCTTTAAAAAGAATATGTCTGGGTCAAAATCTCTAAGATAGTATTTCTTTTTTTGGGGGGGGGTTATTCACCTGATATCCAATACAAGTATCAGCATTATTACAGCCCTAGTTTTTCTCTTGTAAAATCCATAATAGTTGTCATGAGATGTCTTTTTTTTAGCTTATACACATAAAAGTGATTAAACCTTTTCTCGTATTATAAATTCACAGCATGGGACTCCACCTCAAAGCCCAAACACCTGGACTTTGTTGTGTTCGGAGGCAAAGCTGTGAGGCTTTTGCGACTTGTCACAAAATTCAGTGGTGGGGACCATCTGCATGTTGAACCCCTGGGTCCCCTCATGCAGTTACATGACTGGGCTTTGGATGTCCGCTGGCTCCCTGGAGAGGGACGTTCAATCCTTGGCATAGCCCTCGCTCACAACAGCACTCTTCTCCTGGATGCAAACGAAGGAAAAGCACTTGCTCATTGCTCCTGCTTGGAGGGATGTCTCCTCTACTCTGCCTTACTTCTGATGGACCAGTCCTGGGTGGATTCCATTTTAGTCGGGGGAACTGTCTTCAACCAGCTGGTTCTGTGGAGGCCTGGAAGAGAAGTCAACAAACCCAGCAACAAAGCCCCGGTGGAGCGGCGTCTGCTCGGGCACGGTGGGGTCATCTTTAGCATCTCCTACCTTCAGGAGAATGGCTGGCTGGCATCTGCTTCAGATGATCGCAGCGTGAGGGTGTGGGCTGTCGGGCATTTGGGGGGACCTGGCGGGACATGTGGGGACCTTAACCCCTCTTGCTTGAGGGTCTTATATGGGCACCAGGCCAGGGTGTTCTCTGTGCATCTCTCTCTAGGGCAGCTCTTCAGTGCTGGTGAGGATGGGGCTTGTTTAGTCTGGGACTGGGCTGAAGGTGGGAAGGTGACTCAGACTTTGAAAGGGCACCGTGCCGGTGGGGTGCGTGCCCTGGCTGTCAGCAGGGGTAAATGTGATGGAACGCAGGAGAAATTGGTGGCTACGGGAGGTGCTGATGGAGGGCTGAGGCTATGGATGGTGGAGGGGAATCAGAAAAAGGGAGAAGAAGTGACAGAAACTCTAATAGACCTGAAGTTCAGTGGTCAAGGCATTCCTAAGGCATTGTGTGTTATTGCAGGAGAAGATGGAAATACAAGTTGGACACAGAGTAAAGTCTTTGTCTGTACTGATCATGGAATGGTTTACAAATACAACAGTGGACAATGGAAACTCATATGGCAGGGAGCTCTGGAATTCCATTCCTATTGCGTCATGGAAATGATGACTGTCAAGTTGAGATACTGCCCTTACGATGCTCATCTTTGTGCTGTGGGTAACCTGAGTGGAGGGATACAAGTCTTCCCCATTTCTCAACCCCAGTCAGGAGTACTTCTCACCGGTGGATCAGGGAAGATCCACAGCCTTATTTGGGCGAAGGGTAAAGACAGCTGTCGACAAGGGGGGCATTTGTTTGCATCTGGGGCTGAAGGGCTTGTCCATCGCTGGTATATAGAACTGGAAGCCAATGACGACTCTCGCTTTGCCATCAAAGTCCATCCCCTCACTCCTCTGCTTCTGCCATCTTGTGCCAAACGTTGGTTAACCGCTGCAGTGCGCCTCCCTCCAAGCCCACTAGGGGTGCTGTGGTTTTGTGGAGATAGAAGAGGTTCCCTGCTTTTATTTCAGGAAAGAACTGAAGTAGCACCAAAGAAGGGAGTAATAAGGATGGACTTAGCGAGCAGCAACAAGAGTGAAAAAGATGGAAAAACAAACAGAGAGGAGGGGGGCGAGAATGGAAATGGCATAAAAACAGAAAGAGGAGTGACAGAGGAGTGTGGAAGCAGGGCAGAAGAGGAGAATGAGACCCCCCTCCAGCCACAGAGCTGTCTTTTCGGTGTACATGGGAAACAGGGAGTGACATCGGTGCGTGAGTACCAGGGGCTTCTCTACAGCACTGGAAGAGATGGCTGTGTGAGGATCTCCAGAACATACCCAACACCCCACGAACTGCAGCGAGAAAATAAGGAAAGCCACAACTGTAGAATAGGTGGCACCAATGAGGGACTGCATTTGGAGGTCCTGCGAGTTCAGCGGGCCTGCAAGGGTATGGAGTGGCTCGAGAGGGTTTTGATTCTGAAGCCAGATGCCTCGGTAACAGAACTTCCAGAAGGCTATGACGAAGAGGAGGAGGAGGTTGGGGAGGCGGGTGAGATGAGCCAAGTCATCTGTACCACAGAGGAGACAAAGGTGATAGACAGAGGAAAAGCTGGAGCATGTTTAAGAGGTGGAGGAGAAGAAAGTGAGGAGAGTCCAAGAAGAGAGGTGCGTTTTGTCATCGTCGGGTTCCATGCTGTGGATTTTATGGTGTGGGACCCTGTGAGGCAAGAGAAGCTGTTGGCAGTGCCTTGTGGTGGGGGGCATCGTTCCTGGAGCCTCTGGCCAGCCTGCAGTGGTCTATGGCCTGGATATGGAGCTCTGGTCTTTATCAAGCAGGGGTCTGTTCTGGCTTCACAGCCCCTTACAGAGGCTCCTATCTGGGCTGGGAACTCCAGAAAGTCTGGGGGATGGGGCCTGAGAGAGGGTATACATGGGAGAGGTATTGTGTGTGTGTGTAGGCTAGGGAGAATAGGGCCAGCTGGGCCCAGGGTTCATCCGATGAATGCCGAAAACCTCGATGGGATGGAGACAAGAGGTCGGTCAGAAGCCAAGCCTCAGGAGACCGAAAGTGAGGAGGGGGATTGGGAGATATTTGCAACAGGAGGGGAGGACACCAGTTTGACCATCCTGGCCATCCAACCGAACTCTGGTGCAGTCCAAGTTCTCTCAGTCATCACCGACCACATCTCCAGCATTCGAACCGTGACTGCTGTCATGTGTCCAAAACGAGAAAGCGATGGAGGCAGAGGAGAAAAGCACCTGTCCCTCTCTGCCCTGCTTATCTCAGCTGGTGGGAGGGCTCAGATGCAGTGTTATCGGCTGTTAATAGCCTGGGACAGACGGAGGCAAACTCCTTCCTGTCAGGTGATCCAGGTGGCCAATCATCGATTGGACAATCAGTGGGAGAGGAAACGGAACCGGCACAAGATGGTAAAAACAGATCCAGAAACAAGGCAAGTTATTATTTATTTCAATTCATTTCATAAAGAAAAACACGTATTTTAAAGATATTTACTGAGTTGTCTCTGAAGCAGACACCACCCATTTCAATTCTGGCAGATTTGCTGGGTATTTTCTGCAAAACATTTCTCACCCAACCCCTAAACCTAAATCTTCTTCCCTCCTTTATTATTTTCTTTGCTCTTTTCTTCCTCCCCTCCTTACAAGCTTCCATCCCTCATTATTGCTAACCGAATTAAAAACTTAGCCTTTTCCTCTCAGTGTCAGTTTATTTGGTAGTAAGTAGAGGTCTAACTTCATAGGTATAGCTTGGGACCATTTTGCACGGTAGACCTTTGGGAAACAGATTTACACCATTTAAATTTTAAATTCACTCACATCTTTTTCAGTATCCATATCCCAAATCCAGCCTTATTTGGCTTTTTAGGGGCAGCATAGCTCAATGGGTAGAGTGGGTAGAGCAAGACAATGAACCCCTAACTGCTTCATGAGCACCACATGGTGGCAGCTCACTGGTCCTAAACAATAGGATGGGTTAAAATGTAGAGAAATCCAAATTTCCCCTTGTGGGACTGATAAGGGAATCCATTTAATTTCATAACATGACTTAGAAGAACTCTACATGGGTGGACAGACACAGGTCATAGTATTGCAATGATAACCTATATGCTTAGAATTGCTCATTTCTCCTTGTGGGACTGATAAATGAATCTAAACTGAATTTTAAAAATTAGTTTTGTGTGTGTTTGTCTTTTTAAGGTACATGTCAGCAGCAGTGGTGGATGAGGGTTCAGACTGTGTTCTTCTGGCTTTGGCCTGCAGTGATGGGGCGGTCAGGTAACAAAGAAATCCTGGGGTTTTATACACAGATGCTAAACTTCTCCAAAGGAGACAGACAGTAGTAGAAAAAGACTAATGACCTCCAATTATTAGCATTATTATTATTATTATTATTATTATTATTATTATTATTATTACTATTATGCTTTTCAATGTACTTTTATTCATATGAACCAATAAACACTTTCACTTAAATTTGTCATAAATGAACAATATTTGACTAAATTGTTTTCATACCTGTTGGATGCCAAAAATACACTCTGAATGTGGTTAAAGGCAGCATAGCTCAGGAGGTAGAGTGGGTTGTCAGGTAATCTGAACGTTGTTATTTGATCTCCAGGTCCTCCAGAAAGTATGTTGAAGGGTCCTTGAGTAAGACACTCAATGCCAAGATAAAGGGGTTAAATAATTGGTCTAAATAGTATGATTCAGGTCATCTGACTGTACAGTTAAGAAACAGGAGGGTGTTTCAACAATCATCTGAATGTTATCTTCATGTCATCTGAATGTCATCTTCAGTTCTGAGTCAAGAATGTGAGCTACTTAAATCCCTGGTAATGGGAGAGATTTAAATTAGGGTACTTCCACAGATTTAGGCAAAATAATGCCGAAATGGATTAAAAAGAAAAACACCATGGATTTAACTAGCTCACATTCTGGACTCAGCTGAAGATGACATTCTGATGTATGCTGAAATATCCCCCTTGTTTTTTAAATTTACATTCAGATGATTCAAATTATTTTGACCTTTTTGACTACCTGAATTTTTGAGCTAAAAAGATGTTTTTCTTTCGGCACTCCAGTTATCTCCCTGACATCAAGTTATAACACCCCTCAACTTTTTTTTACCAGCATTCATATCTCTGCTACATTTAACCAAGACTGCAGAGTGATTATTTCCCTATTTCCCCTTGTATTTAGCTTAAAGTATTTTGCCTGGTTTTCAGAAAAGCTCCTCTTCTGTTGTTTGATGCTACTCCATACCTTTATAAACCACATCAACCACATATCCGATCAGATGGGCACATATAATAAAATATTGCAGAGAAGCAGCTGTACTTATTACAGAAAAAAGCTGAATCAGTTCCTCTGGACCCAGTGTTTATTATTTATTATGAACGTGTCCAGAACAACTGATTCAACTTTTTTGATATTTCCTTGCCTGGATTGTTGAGCATGCATCAAGACAACTGTACTTATAACTTTGTCAATCCTACCCTCTCCTCTCTCTGTTCTCTGTCCTTTTACTTTATTTGACAGATTATTTTCGGTCAATGAAGTTAGGGGTTGTATTGAGCTGCTGTGGGAAAGTTTCTACCATCAGCGCTGTGTGCTCAGTGTCACCACCTGTAGTCTGGAAGATGGAAAAGGCAACAGGTCAGCCAAGGGTGCTTCAAATCTCTCACTACAGGTTCCATAATAAGTCTTTTTTGGACTCGGGGTCTGAATAAATAATTTTGGACCCTGAGCAATGGTGGTAAAAAAAAATAAGCTAAGATGACTGTGTTTCTGTGTGTTTCTGTGTCTCTTTCACTTTCCTCTGTCTCTACACCTACCCCACCCCCACAGATACAAGCTCTTGTTCAGTGCTGCTACAGATGGGAAAATCGCAGTGTGGGATGTAACCACAGCCCTTTCCTTATTGGCCAGCAGTTTAAGTGACACTCCAACTCCACCAATCCCCTGCCTGAGTATTCTCGCCCACCAGAGTGGTGTCAACTCATTAGCTGTATGGACACAAAGAACTGTACAAGAAGAGGACAGTTGCCTGGTAACTGCTGCCAGTGGAGGAGATGATGGACAACTGACAGTGTCTGTGATAAAAGTGTACTACCCTGATGAGGCGGTAGAGGGCAGCAAACAGCCTTCACAGTTTCAGGAGCAGTCCTCTCAGCAACAAACCGAGTCTCAGGTGTCATTCGGATCTCTTCTTCAGACCCAAAAGCATTTTCAAGCCCAGCAGCCTCATTCCTCCGTCCATCTCCATCTGTACCTCCATCAACAGTTCCATGTTCCCCTGGCCCATGCTGCCCCTCTTACAGCCCTGAGGGTCCTGTCCCCAGGCCTCCTAACATCCACATCACCTGACCAGCGGCTCTGCATATGGAGGGTTTCCGGTGCTGGAATCAGCCATTGCGGGGCACTGTACTCACATGTAGCAGATGCTGCGGGACTAGCAGCATGGGAGGAAGAAAGGATGGTAGGAGGGATTCAGAAAGGGACGATTAATGTTGTGGGTGAGGGAGAGAAGGAGGGCCCGGAGGAGTTGAGGGCTAATGTCGGCAGTCATGCAAAGAGCTCAACATTGGTTGGAGGAGAAAGGGAGGGCTTGGTGAGCTCTACCATAGACTTTGAAGTCGGGTCAAAGATCCTAGAGGAGAGAGAGGGCATGGGAAGGAGTGAGACAGGTGGGGAACTCAGTCTTACAACAGTTAATTTAGGAGAGAGGATGAAGGACACAGTTGCCGAGGATGAATGGGCAGGCAGGACAGGTGGTAAGCTAAGAGATCATACAGGTGGTGAGACTGTCAGTAAGACAGAGTTTGTAGCGAGATGTGTGACAACCAGTAAGTCAGTTTTTAAAACCAGAGACAAAATGGGTTGGGCAATTGGTGAGTCAAACAGGGATACAGATGATAAAACTGGGAGTATGACTTGGAAGACTTCTAATGAGACCTGTGTTGAGACCGACAGGATCAGATGGGTGTTAGTCTGTGGCCAAGGCTTACAGCTAATACAAGTTCAGCACATGAACATGGATGAGGAGATTGGAGTTAAGATGAGAAGAGACAGGACATTGGTGGAGCAGCTCGTTAAAGTGACTTTACAAGAAAACAGAACATTAGTGGAATCTTGAATTTGTCCTCTCTAAGCCTCAGAATCCCTATCACAGTGGAAACAACATCTAGGTTAGCTCGCCATAAACTTGGCATTTGTTTGAAATTATTTGGTGAGGTTGGCTCGTATTATGGAGGTGATGAGACCATCCTAATTAAGACTGGGACCCCCAGAAAAGAGGTAAAAACAACTGGGTGGGGAAACATTTGTCCTCACCGCTAATTTTAAACCTTACAATGAGAAAGGTCAGTTTTATGTGTCATGATTAATCCCCGTGCTGTGGACATGGACGCAGACTCGGATGGATATTTCTTATATTCTTGCTTGGAATCATTTTCAGACACCCCCAAAGTGGACCATACAACTTCTTAACCTTGACTTTAGGTCTGCCTACCTCACTCCCATCAGTGGCCAACGTTCATGCGAGTTACAAAACACTGTAGGGTAATGTTGGTATCCATCTAGCTAGTTTCCATCCATCCATCCATCGTCAACCGCTTATCCGAAATCGGGTCGCGGGGGAACCGGAGCCTATCTCCGTTCTCATTGGGTGAAAGGTGGGGTACACCCTGTGTAGGTCACCAGTCTATCACAGGGCAGAGCAGTTAGGGGAACAGTGTCTTGCTCGAGGACACCTCGACACGCTTCTCTGCAGGTGCGGGGATCGAACCTGCGACCTTCTGATCGCCAGGCGACCGCTCTACCCACTGAGCCATGCCGCCCCTTCTAGCTAGTTTAACACACTTATTTAGCATCTACAGACTGCAGAAATCACGTTAAACAAGCAAGATACTGTGGGGATTATAAGACTTCACTTCACTGAATCATGCACCTAGGCTGGAATGGGGAGACAAAAATGACCCCCCACACTATCATTCTATAAAATGTGCTCTGTAGGGGAGAAACAAATAAGTGTGCATCCGAAATACATTAAGGTGCAAGACAGACGTGGCAAAAATTAGATGGACTGAGGTCTGCGCACTGGCCTGAGGAAGATCTAACTGACTGAAATGTTGAATAAAATAACTTTTCTGATGAACAAATTAGTATATAGAATTTACACTCTTGTGTATCTCGAGACCCTTCATCACATCTAAATGGGCCAGAAATGCAAGTGAATGTCCACTGATTTTAATTTGAAAATTATTCAAAAGATGTTTCTTAAATGAAATAAATCTTATTGAACCTTGTATCCCACTCCAATTCCTTGTCGAGAACAAAGAGTTCAGCTTTATAAAACTTCATGATCTCTATCTCTGAAGGATTTTGTCAACTGTAGAAAAGCCGATATAAGATCAGTTTGCCAAAGCAGCATCACATGGTCATGACAGGCTCCATGCCAGTCAGACTGGCGTCAAACAGAAGCAAAGCTTCCTGAGTGTGGGATGAATCGTTTCCTTCACAGAAATCCCCATGAAATGGTTTCTTGTCATGTTCCTGCATTTTCATCCAGTTCTGTCCTCCCAGAAGCTCTTGCTTTTTACAGTGTGGCATGCCGCACTGTTGCAAATAAGACAGACAAAATATTCACATGTACAATTGGCTCGAGGAATTTAGGAGAAAAACAAACCTAGTAATGCCTCAGGGAGGAAAACATATCTGAAGTTAGCCTGAGTTAGCCCTCCCTCTTTGGTAGCTAGGATGAAGTGTTTGGCTGAGGGAGGCTTCATCAGGCATGACTGCATCAGCCATCAAAACCTGAGTCCTCTGATGGGAGCACATCTCTATTCACTCAGACAAGGTTTACAAGTAGCGCATCTGTTTGACGTAGATCCTGAGCAAAACGTTGACCCCATAGAAGGAGTTGACCTGTGTGTGTGTGTGGGGGGGTGGAGAGAGGGACAGTGAGGTGAATTTACTAACCCTCTCTTTTGCTTATGTGTGTATGAATGGCTGCTTCTGCTCATATACTTGTTACTATCCCGAGTGTTACTGTGTGCAGGGTGTCTGCTACAGGGGAGCCAGTAGGAGTTTGGCTTCTCTTAAGATGTGGGCTCCCTTGAAGAGATGATTTTTAAATTATTATTTTTGAGGGTGGGGTCTCTAAAATATTGGCAATATGCTACAGAGCACTTAGGATTCATAACCTCGTGATATTTATGAGATTCATAAATAAATAAATATCCACTTTTGCATGTATTTCTGTCAGCATGTGAAGCGATTACTCTGTCAATACGTTAATATCACACAGTGGAGGAGAGTGTGTGTCAGGCCACGCCCCCCTTGTAAAGTAAGGAAGATAGCATTTTATACAGTAGGTTATGGACTATGAGGCTTCTCCGTTACATATTTGTCTAATGGGCATCCGCAGATTTGTCCGTGTGTGTGTGTGTGTGTGTGTGTGTGTGGAGGGGGGAGGGCTTTGTAGGTGTAGTTGGTTGGTTGGAGGTGATGAGCTGCATTGTTAGCGTTCCTCTGTCCTGCCACATCCATGTTTGGTGTGTGTGTGTGTGATAAAATGCTAATTTACCCAGAGTGGAATGGACAGTTTGAAGAGCTTGCTAATGCAGCTGAAGGGGAAAGAGGATCATTAGTTGTGTATTTGCCATCCCTGCTTGTGTGTCTGTCTGCATGCGTGTGTGTATTTGTGGTCGTATGTCTGGAATTTCCACGTAGCTGTGTTTCAGGACATGTGTTACATGGCTATCGGGATGGGTCTGCACCAGAGACTGTGTGTGAGCATAAATATATTTATATGTGTGTTATCATCCCTGAGGCGATGAGATTTTATACGCCAGACAGAAAAGTGTGTGTGTGTGTGTTGTTTGTGTGTGTGTGTGTGTTTGAATGTGTATGTGGAGGGGTAGTCAGAGGGGTGTCAGAGCCCATGAAGGGACCCACTGCTGAGGACCATGAATATTTTAATATAGTCTCCAATTGCCTGTTATTCTTCAACCATCTCAGCACCTGTCTGTCACAACAAGGAGGGAGAGAGAGCCATGGAGAAGAAAAAGAGGCTGAGAGATGAAGGGCGACAGAATGGGAGGAGGAGGAGGAGGGGCACCCTCGGGACAGCCAGTGTCACCAGGGAACGTGAGTGAAGTAAAGAGCCGGGGACAGTCAGAGGACAGGGAAAAGAAATTTGACTAGAATTGAGTTAGCAAGAAGATAAAGAGAGCAAAGGGGGGGCACACATCT
>OMLC01086110.1:4858-14901 GCA_900302585.1 Regalecus glesne
GTGTGGGTGTGTGTCTGTGCTTACGCAGTGGGTGTGGAGCAGAACAGAACAGGCCACACTGAAAGTGGGGCCCAGGTAATTACATACTGTGTCCCGTTCACAACTAAGGAGGAGCAGAAGAAGTAGCAACCGGCTGGTCGGCTGCGTCGAGCCTGGGACGACTCAGCCACCCAAACGAAACCGAGAGGGGAATGCATTGATAGAGTCTAAACAGACAGAGAGTCAGACACCTCGGCATGACAACACTATGGCGCTGTGAGGGCTCATTGTGGTAGAATGTTTGACTGTTTGGCAAAAACAACCTCATAGGAGGTGAACACAGAGGTGTGCCAGAATGAAGTTGCCCTGGGTATTAGCTGTCACCAGTTGGCATCCAGGCAATTGGTGACAGAATGGCATCCCCCCCTGTTTCTCATTATCGATAAGTGCTCACGGGAAAAATAAAAAAAACTGAAAAACGGCTCTCCAATAAACACAAGAAACAGTTGTTGCTTGGTTTTACTTTTACTTTTTTGTACCAGTGTTGGAGACCTTTTTCTTTTTAACTGGTTGAATGGAGAATGAAAATGGAGTGGTAAATGTGGGCTCCCCAAGTAGCTGACTATGTTGGGACTATACTGGGACTTCGTTGGACTACGTTGGGACTATCTTGGACTGTATTGAACTATGTTGGGACTATATTGGACTATCTCGAGACTATGTTGGACTATATTGAACTATTTTAGGACTATGTCGGACTAAGTCAGACTATGTTGGGACTATTTTGGACTAAGTTGGGACTATATTGGACTAAATTGGGACTATATTTAACCAAGTTGGGACTATATTGGACTAAGTTGGTACTATCTTGGCCTATGTTGGGACTACAAGCACAAGCTGGAGAAAACGAAATGTGAGAAACTGGATATTGAGGGATTTTTGGCTTGATGTAATGGATGGACAGTATGCATGTATGTGTATATAAAATGTGTGTGTGTGTGTGTGTGAGTGTGTGTGTGTGAGTGTGTGTGCGCGTTTGGTAGCTCAAGGATAGAGTGTGTACTTCAGGACCCAACAAGCTAGAGGCTGTGGGTTCAAACCCAACCACAAGGTGTCAAGAAGCGCATCTAGCCTCAATCCCCCACACTTGCCCTATAATGGACTGGCAGTCTTTTCACTGGGTTTCTGCACCTTTTCCCCAATGAGCGCTTCGATAGGCATCAGCATAAACCCCTGAGCCAACAACGTATGTATATATCAAGCAATTAGGGGTTCAGTGTTTTGCTCAAGGTCACTTTGACACACTTTCTAAAAGATCAGATCACACCACCAATCTTCTGACCACTAGATGACTGCCCTACCTTCTAAGCCATCCTGGCATCCCAAAAGGCAGAGGATGCCACGAAGTACATATTAAGACCCGCACCCCAGCATCCTTTTAAGAATATCCCATGCCCCCCAGTCGTCTGGGCCATCGGTCCATAGACACGCATGTTAACAAGGTCACATCCTGGTTATAACCACATATGCTGTGTATATTTAAGTAGGCATTCTTTCCTGTTGGTATCCAGATGTTAACAGTTACTAGTGTGTTTGCTTGCTTGACTCGGGAGTAGAAAAAGGGATCAAGTGGTAAACAAGCTAAAAATTCAAGAAGCAACATGCCATCATCCTAAACTTTCTATTGTGGCGCTTTACTCGCTCTCCCATGACTGGCAGGCAGGTAAGGAAGTGTTAGCTTTAGCGGAGGATCAGTGGGATTAGAGGGCATTTACTGAGATTTCCCAGACAAACACAATGGGATTGTGGGCCCGTCTGTGTAAGTCTCCGCCAGCTCGTCTGCCTGTACACAGAGGCTGGCACATGACCTCCCCCCCCAGTAATACCAGTGTGTTTGTCTGTTGACGCTCTCCTCTTTCTCTGCCGTGGTCATGAACTGCAAACAATCCACAATGTGTGTACACAAGGCCGCTCACGACGCAGCCAAGCAGAGCAGCTAATGCGATTGGCAGGAACACTGCCTTTCATGTGGCCGTCGGTTCACGAGGACGGCCGCGCAACATGTTCCATGTGAACGCTGCGGGTCCGGGGATTGGTGTCGACTGCACATGGAGGCGTCCCTGCCCACGCATGTGCCCGCGTGTTTGAGAATCTTTTAATAACTGCGCGGATGTATGCGATACCCATCATGTTTAATCTGGTAATCTACATGCAAAATATACAAAAGCTCCATGTTTGTACGTCTACGGGTGTCCTGCTATGTTTGCGTGCTTACCACTGTGAGCACATACATGAATGGAATCGTGTGTGTTAGCAACACCGGTGCGTTGGTGTTGCTGCCCGCCGCCTGGCACGCTCTTCCAATTAGCCGGCGTTGGCTGCTGATGAATCCCCGGACGAAGAGTACACAAATTAATGGTGCATAGAACCACGGAGAAACTCGGAAAAGTCGACATTTTTACATCCTTCTTAAAAACATATGGAGGGGAAACCATTTTGATCTTTTAATAGGGCAACCAAATAAAAATAAATGAAAATGCAGAATAAATTGTAAGTTCCGGTCTGGTTCCAAGAACGACAATAAATCAAAACAAACTTCAGCCCTCTAACAACTATTGCAAACTCTCTGGAGTATGGCAGTAAATCTTCCAGTCTAAATGATGTCAAATTTGCTGCTAAAGTTTATAAGGTAGTGGCAGCCCTGTAAACAGAGTTGGGGAGAGTTATGTTCTTCATGTTCCCCCATCTCTCCCCGGTTTCCTTTTGGGCCAGTTTGACCTGAGTTCTTCAGCGACCGTTTCATCCTTTAACGATCTTCGTTATACGTCACTTCACCCTTTTTCGCAGAGAGCCTTGTGTTTCTCGGAATTCGTCCGCATCCACTTTCAGAAACTTGAATATGTAAAGAAAAGTTGGGTGACTGGTGGATGGGTGATGGCGGTGGTATTAGTGGGGAGGGGGTCACGAACTTAAACACAGAGCATGATGGTCGTGAAAGGTGTTTAGACCTTCATAGACATATATGGTACACATCAGCGATGGACATTCAAAACAGTCATTTCTGAGAAAACACAGGAGTGAGGTGAGAGTGTCTTTGCATGCATGTGGCGTGTGCACGTGTTTCTGTGGGTGGGATCTATTCTTGCTCCGAATGGCCTTCAACAAAACCATGACAGATTCTTGGGGCATCTTAAGCTTCTAAGGTCAGAGGCTTCTTCCCCGACTCCTGACTCAGTGTATATCCTCCTCCCTTATTTCGTGGAATTCTTTGCGGTTTCCTATTCACATTCTCCATGGTATTATTTGCCATTTTCACTCTGTGCACCATCCACGGGGGTGACCCCGGGCTTAAGAGACCTTACATATGTAAATGGTGGAGTTTGGTCGGGGGAGGATGCGGGGTGAAAGGTGATGGTCATGGTTGAGTGCTTTAGGAAGTAGAGGGATCATTACGCAGGGAGGGGGGGGCTATTCAGCAGACACCCACCACAAACAAATCCTCTGAGCAAAGATGGCACCATGTGCATCCCCACCCCCACCTGCACCCATCCAGTATTACACTCCCTCACCTCCCCACACTGCACAATAAGCTCTGAAACTGGGCCATATGGATTCAATGGGAAGATGAGAAAACAGCAGAGGACACCTCAGGGAAAATCCTGTCGGAACTTACAAGCTGAAACAGAATGTGACAGAGGGATCCACTGCTTATGCAGGAATTACTTTTTGTCGGGCTTTGAATGTGACAGTGGGAACTCAATTTGGAAGGGCTGCTATCATAAGTGGCACTGTGAAGAAGCTGGGCACAGATCAGTTTCCCCATAGTTAAAACTGAAGAAATGTAACATAAATTTGTTTAAAAAATATCATGATCTTTTTATAGGGCCGTATCTACTGGCAAACATTACTAGTCTAACATCTATCAGGAGAAGATACAGGATGGTAGTAGAGGAAGGGGCATTATTATTATTATTATTATTACTATTATTATGTTATCATTAACATAATTACTATTATCATCATTATTATGTCAAATTCTATAAAATTGTATGTTTGAACATTCTTGTTATAGATTTTATTTATTTATTTCTATTTCAGTGCCAAACAATATGAGCTTGCACTTGCACAGCAGTTCATTTTGTACATCAGGTGCTAGATATTTGCAAGCTATGATTATTTTCATTTTCAACTCACTATGAACCATATCCATAATGCAATGGTAAAAAAACAAGTCTGAAACCATCCAGACACGTGGGGAACCTGGTGCGAGTTGTGAGCATGTCCTATTAAATTCTTCCTCTCAGGCCATCCGTGAGTGAGTGTGTAAACTAGCACGTGAGAGAATGAATGAAAGAACGAGTGAGTGGCTCCGATTCATGACACATAGCCCACAGTGGCAGTTTCGTGGCGAAGATAAAAAGGTTATAGTAAATAGAGGCACGCAAACACCCTGAGACGTCCGAATGTGATCCTCCTAAACAATAACAAACAAAAATCTCTGACTGGCAAAGACAAACTGACCTCAGGATGCATGAATCTGTGAGGAGAATGAATGGGCTCCTTCTGCAGCACCATCTCAGTTTGATGACTAATAAGCCTAATAGGAAGTTCAACTGTAATGTTGAGCCACTCACAGCTGAATGCAGGTTCATTAGGTCACAGTTTGGCAAGATGGGAACTTTCTTATTTGTAAGCACAGGTCCAGCTGTCAGGTTAAGCTAATTTCATTTCATGAAAATCCTTGCAAATCTAGCCTCCCTACACCTGATACCGTTTAGTGCCATCTCCGTTTGCCTTCCCCAGCCTCACACACGGAATTCCCAAGAAACATTTGATCATTCCTACTGACTAATGCATACTCTTGTATCCTTGGTAGGTGGAGCTATCAAATGGAGAGTGTCTCCTTGTGTGTCTGACTAGCTAGTTGTGCCTCAGGCTCATTCCATCTGGGCTGGCCCTCCAGCTGCTACCATAGGTGCACATCAGGCTCCAGATCTCTGGTGAGTTGTGGTACACTCATCAGCTAGCAACACCGAACCCCCGGTGGTGGTTAATTAACCCAGGGAACTCAACTCATCTGAGTTGTGAAACCTCTGGGGGAGGATTTTCCATCTAAGGGTCTCTGGACCATCCACTGCAACCAGGTTCACCTTGTCTTGACTACGTCGTCACACTGGGAACAGATGGCGCTGGTTGAGATGGCGAGTTTGACACTGCGCAAATCCCCCTCACTGATATCTGAGTTCTCTGTGCTAGTCATGGCACTGTTCTACCAGAGGCTTACCCTGGTCATCATCAACTATGATAGACGAACTAGACGTAGATCCAGATCGATGGATCGCTACACCCCTGGCTTCCAACTGTGGTGAAGAGGTCAGTTAGCGTTATGTAACCTGATCACATGGTCCTGATAGATTAAATGACCATCTAATGATGGAGAGGCATCCTTGATCTCAGCCTCAGTGAGAGGAACGGGCATTCAAAGCAACACATTTGGAATCACTGCACTTGAAGCGTGTTACATATCACTCCAGTGCATGGTCCATCTCAAACAACTGAGGAGACCCCGTGATGACCCCCCCCTCCATCTTATTATAGACTCTGTATTTCCTACCATTAAAGGCCCTGGTGTAAGGAAAGCCAATTTGAAGTTAGGAGTGGATCTGGAGAATCTTACAATGGATGTTTATCTGTGACTTGGCCAAGTCTCAGGCCTCTGGAAGTCTGCAGCACACGACAGCCTCTCTAACACCAACTCATCACTGTGACCGGGTGGACGTCAGCCACCACCCCCCCACACAGACACACACACACACACAGACACACGTCAAACAGGGTGAATGAAACTAGCTAACCTGGAGAATACGTGGATGTAAAGTAAACCTATGCTTAACGGGTCAGGTTGTACAAGTGGGCTTCAAATCTTCGATAGGGGGACTATCCCAGGGCTGTATGGGATCTGGCTCATCTCTGCCATGAAGGTGTACACATGAGGCGCTTTGTCCGCATACACCAACCACACGACCTGAATGCAGAAATGGAGCATGGTGATAGGCTACACCTGGTTTCACCCACCAGCCGATTGATCGGTTGTGCGGTGACGGATCAATGAAAATAACAAGGATGCCAATTATGTTGCAATAGCTTTAAAGGTTAAAAAGGAAGTTATCGATTCCAACGGGGCAGCAAATAACATTATGCGCTGAGCCAAAAGCATGGCTCCGCTGTGGTGAGGGGAAGGCATAGCGAGGGAAAGCAACAGTGTAATTTCAACTTTTTGACTGTCAACACAGGCTTGATAAGTTGCATGTAACCTATACTTTAATGGTAATTTTAAAGTACTGGATGTGGTCGCATGTTTTCTTGCTTTCACATACCCAGGCTGGGTGCTGTATCTATTACATTAAAAAGCTCTGCTTTCAATGTTCGTCTAAACCGTCGTGGGATGTGAGAAGTCGACGACATGGTGACACGTGTGCCGAGCTTGACACTTCACACAGAGAAACAGAGAGAGAGAGAGAGAGAGAGAGAGAGAGAGAGAGAGAGAGAGAGAAGAGGGGGTAGAGAGATAGAGCGCGAGAATGAGAGAGCAAAACGGAAAGAGAGGAGCGAAACAATGGTGCTAAAATATAATCCAGATCATTTCCATTGGAAGGATGGTCTGTTCATTCCACTAATGCATGGAAACATGTGCTGCACATGTGTGTGTGCTTTTCAGGTCACTGCACAATCAGCAAGACACAGAGGGAGAGAGAGAGAGAGGGAGGGAGAGAGAGAGAGAGAGGGAAAGAAAGAAAGAGAGAGGGAGAGAAAGAGAGAGACCAGACAAACTGGCCCTCATCTTCAAGAGCCGATGGGCCCCTGAGTGGTCTTAGCATCTATGTGCTCGGGGAGCCCAGGAGAGCTGGATCCATTAGTGTCTACTCTATCTGATTTACAGGTCACCCTCTCTCATCTGATAATGGTTCAGCTACCTTGAATATTTAAAGCTTTGTTGTCAGATACCTGCTAAACAAGTCCAACTAGACCGAGGGAAACTAGCACATTCATCAGCTGAATGGTTACAGCGCTGGTCACAACAGTCGCAAGTTCAATTCCAGCTGGCAACCTTTGTTGCAGGTCCCACCCCTCACTACCACACTTGAAGAAGAAAAAGAAGAAACGTATTTGTCATTGTACATACATGCAACAAAATTAACTCTGCATTTAACCATCCTATTGTATAGGAGCAGGGAGCAGCTGCAGAACACAGGGACCTACTCCAGTTCGTTTTCCTACCGTCTTGCTCAGGAGCACAGGCAGGAGAATTAACCCTAACATGCATGTCTTTATGATGGTGGGAAGAAACCAGGGCACCTGGGAGGAAACCCACAGAGACATGGGAAGAACATGCAAACTCCACACAGACAGAACCTGGGACCGGATCTGAACCTATGACCTTCTTGCAGTGAGGCAACCTCATCGACCTGCTGTTGTTTTCCTCTCCACCTCCTCACTTTTGCCATCTAATAAAGGCAAACATATAAAAACGCTGATGGAAGTGGTGTCGGCACGGAGGACAACCGGCCTTGAACATAGTGTTGCTTTTTGACAACTCAATTTTCGCTAACTTGAAACCACCGAGTCAAACGCCAGTGCTTGGTAAAGCATGAGGATGTATCACATGCTTCAAAAAGACGCTAAAATGTTTCGGCAAAGGTTTTGACCCGTTGGCAAACAGGATGTGGAATTGAATGACACCCATCACATGAGGTGTCATTCAATTTTGCAAATGCCGGAGTTTTACTTCTCTTTTCTAACTGGAGGACATCTTATGTAAGGTCATGGTGACGTTTGTGTCAGTCCTTGAGAACGAACGGCCTTGGGTTCATGTGCAGAGAGAGGAGTCTGTGTGTGTCATGTCTTAGGGTGAGGACAGGGAGTTGCATCTGGTAAAGCAAAATCAGCATATTCCCTGAAATCACTGTGATCCTTTTGATTTAGAATCCTAATGAAGAATATTCATCAGCATTTTTAGGTTCATGGGAAACCATTCATGGAGAAATAGTCTGCAACTCTAGTTCACTCCTGCCTGCGTGAGGTTCCAAGTTCCCGTTCTGTGCATGAGTGTGCACGAGTTAGATGTTCAGAATAAGTCACGTATGTGACCATGGTGAGAACGTGAAGAAAACAAGGAGAGGAGGCAGAAAATAAAGGAGATCTCCAGTCGCTAATGAATAAGAGATGTGGTCCTCGCAACAAGCAAATGCAGAAAGAAGAAACATCTGTCACATCCCTGTCTGGCCCTTAGTATCCGGTTACTTCACGTGGGGGCTGCAGTAGCTCAGTGGAAGAACGCGCGCTTTGGGAACTGACGAGCTGGATGTTGGGGGTTCGAACCCACCGCGGGTCATCAGAAAGGGCATCCGCCCTTAACCCCCCCAAGCTCCATCCAAGTCCTCACAACGTGGGAACGAATCGGGACATGTAAAAACGGACCTCTCAAAAAACAGGCCTCTATCAGGTTATCTCCCATAAGTCATGCCCGTGAAGCGGGAGGGATCCACTACTTTATCCATCAGAGTGTTTTGATTCCTCACATGTTCCCCGTTGCCCACTTTAGCCCCGAACATGCCGCATTGGCTTTTATAAATGGCCATCGACCATTCATAAATCTCACTGACCCATTGCCATTTATTGGACCCAATACAATACATTCCCTGTACCGGGACACGTGCAGTGATGGGGACGTCCCGCTGCAGGCGAATGGGGGATGTAATTAATCTGGCACAATATTGACTCCTCACTCCTGATCCCTCAGACCCTAATATAGCTCCCCCCGCTTAATGTTTAATGTCGGGATCGATCTGGCCCACTGTTACTGAAATCACACAATGAGCTTGTGCTGCCCACCAGGGTATAGTGGAAGTGAGAAAGGGGGAGGGGTCACATGTGTGTTGGTTTGTGGATCCACATGTGTGTCGACGTACGTGCGTGCACGTGACTTTGAGCGTTTGTGATGGCGTGTTTATCGCCACAGATGCCTGTGTGTGTTTGCAGCAGGAGGGAGTGTGTGCCAGGAATCTGTCTTATCAGAGGGGGGTAGTTCAAGGAACGCCGATCTTCCGTCAGGACCCACAAAGGCCTGGACACCTTGCTGTTAATTATCGCAGCACATGCCACATCCACAGTTCTTCCTGCTCCTCTGATCTCTCTCCATGCAATCTCTCAATTACAGCCCCCACCACACACAGAGACACACACACTCCATCTTTACCCCCCTCTCTCTCTTTCTCCCCATCTCATGATTGGGATCTTGAATCTAATGCTTCCAGGCACATTTGACCCCCTTATATCTCTTCCCTCCCCCTCCCACACCCTGCGTTCTGATTTATCTGTTCTTTATCTCTATCTATCCATCCATCACACCCCCCCTTTCTATATCTCCCCACCCCGCTCGCAGGAGCATCGATCGACAGCGGCGTGCACCAGCTCTCGACCACCTCCAGGGTCTGTGTCAGCAAGTTACCAGGCCATCCCCCGGTTAACCACCCCATCCACTCATGTGCAGCATGAGGGAACATGTGTGCTAGCATATGTGCATTAACGCATGTTGCGTGTGTGACTGCGTCAGCACATGTGGACACGTTGTCGTATAATTAATGGTGTGTGTGTGTGAAATGTGTGTCCGAGAGCTAGTGTGTGTTACTGTATATGCCTCTGAGAGTGTGTACATGTGGTGGTAAACACTACGTCGATCCAAGTATGACTAAGTCTGTCATGGAAGGGGTAGCAAAAACAGCCCGAGCAGGCGTCTAGTCCAAAACTGACTTCACGGTGCTGTGTGTGTCTGGAGCTTGACACGCACCCTATGTCTTTTGGGTTTGTCTTAAAGTCCAACTACTGTTATTTTTAGGACCTAGCTCCCTCTCTTTTATTGCATCTGTTCCCCCCTTGTTCTGCACTGGCGTTCAGAAGACGAAAAAAAAAGAAAAACTTTCCAGCTGCCGTGCACATTAAAGTGTAACAGTCCCTCTGGAGCTCACATGCAGCAGCATACACATGCAGAATCACAGACACATGAA
>OMLC01086216.1:0-31312 GCA_900302585.1 Regalecus glesne
GGTGATTGTAGACACTGTGGCCCAGTTTACATCAGGCTGTACTTGGCAACCAGGCTCTGCCATTGCAAAGCCATGGTTACATATCTACATGGTCATGATAGTGGCCTGTGTTACCTCTGGGACAGTTCTATGTCTTTTCCCTCTTCTGCCTCTTCCTCTATTCTGCTACACCACCACGGATCTTTACTTCACTACTGCTACTACTACGACTACTACTACTACTACTGCTACTACTACTACGACTACTACTACTATGACTACTACTACTACGACGACGACGACGACTACTACTACTACTACGACGACGACGACTACTACTACTACTACTACTACTACTACTACTACTACTACTGCTACTACTACTACTACTACTGCTACTACTGCTACTACTGCTACTACTACAGCTACTACTACTACTACTACTACTACTACTACTACTACTACTACTACTACTACTACTACTACTACTAACAACAACGCAACTTTCAGCAGCTCCCGTTAGAGGTCACCACAAGAGCTAATCCATCTCCATCTCTTCCTGTCCTCTGAATCTTTTACTGTCACAGCAGCCACCTGCATGTCCTCCCTCACCACATCCATAAACATCTTTGGTCTTCCTCTTTTTTTCTCCTACCTGGCAGCTTCACTGCGTGGAATTCTGTAGTTCAAATAAGAATCTCCATTGAGTAAAAACCTACTGGTTAAATAAAAAAGGCAAAACTTTAAATACTTTTTGTCCCTCATGCCGATTCGTACGTGACCCTTGCCTGCCATCTATCGAAAGAGACAACCGTTTAGTTAATCCTCGACAAAACTAGATTTAATAAGGTAGGCGATGTTATTAAGTGATGTGCAGACAATCATTGAGGTACTTGACATAACCAAGGTTTCTGTCTAAGGAAAATTGGTCTCATTTTGGCTCCAAACAGCTAAACGAGCTAGCGAACATCCATCCTTTTGAACGGCAGAGCGAAGTATGCTAGCTAGATAGCTTAGCAGCCCACGGTGTAACTACCCCATGCACTCCAGTCATGTTAATGTCAGCCCTTTAGCTACCGGGTGCACACGTCACTCGGTCATTTAGCTCAGTAAAACCTCGAAGCCGAAGAATATTTGAGAGTGTTGAAACGAGGCTGTGTCACTTGTTTTTAACGTCACGGAAATGTCAGCTGATACCAAGATAGCTGAACTTCTAACGGAGCTGCATCAGCTCATCAAGCAGACGCAGGTGAGTCCAGAGCCTCGTTGTGCCGGTATCACCATCACCCTTCGAACTAATTTTGAAATGGCAAACTTTACTTGGGTTAAACTAACTTGTATGCTTTATTACTTGATCATGGTTTCTCCCCCCCACACACACACACATATATACATGCATGCAATGCTCTCCAAACCAAATCCAGAAGAGATCTCTGTGTGTCTTTTCCAGGAGGAGAGGTCACGCAGTGAGCACAATCTACTCAACATCCAGAAGACACATGAGAGGATGCAGACAGAAAACAAAAGTTAGTTTCTACTTGGCTTCCACACTGTCCATCTTCAAATAGTGTGCATGGGACATTCAGCTTCCACTGTTCTGTGGTCATCGGCCGTAGAAACTCCTCTCCAGACAGATTCCCTGTAAAAATCCAAATGCATGTAGTTTCCTCAAATGTCAGAGAGAGTAAAATTCTTCTTCATCCGCAAAGATGGGTTTTGCAGTCGGAATTAAGAATGTATTCTTTTTTTTATTATTCTACTCTCCAGCTTGGACAGTATCTTGCTCTTCAGGATAATTTATCAGGCAGTAATGCTGTAACCAGACCTCATCTGGTTATATAAAGAAGTGAATCATGCTCTCCTGTTTCGCAGACACAACGCTAGCACATGTTAACATGCAGGTCTATCTGCCTTTTCTAGCCTCTCCATACTACCGCACTAAGCTGAGGGGACTTTACACCACAGCAAAAGCAGATGCTGAAGCAGAGTGTGGGTAAGTGAGCTCATACAGAAAAGCTACCTTTCATTATTATAATTTAGCAAAGTTAAGTGGTTTCAATTATGTTCACTGAGGTAATATGGGTTTACTCATTATGTAATTATATCCTTTTAAAATACTTTCATTCTTCTCTGTTGCTCCTTCATTATGCCTGCACAATGACCATAGCAGATATTGCAGAATGGTTTTATTTGCCACATGACAAAGGGAGGTGGAATTTGTTCTCCACATTTAACCCATCTTATTCTATAGGAGCAGTAGGGGGCTGCAGTAGCTCAGTGGTAGATCCTGAATCATATCAGGACCTGTCAAGCCATAGGCTGCAGGTTAAAACCCACTGCGTGGTGTCAGGAAGGGTATCCAGCCTTAATCCCCCAAGCTCCATCTAAATCTGCTTCCAGCCCCACAGTACAGGGACTGATCATGACACGTAAAACAGACCTCTCATTGTATAGGAGCAGTGAGCAGTGCTGCTGTATGGTGCTTGGGAAGCAGTTAGGGGCTCGGTGTCTTGCATAAGGACACCTCGACATGCTTTCTGCAGCGGCTGATGATTGAACTACCAATCTTGGATTACTAGATAACTGCCCTACCTTCTGAGCTATGCTGACCCGATATATAAAGTTTTGCTGTTGTTGGTTTATTGCGCTAAAGTTGTCATTTGTTGTCAGCTGTAGAATTGCTTTCATCCATACATTTTACTTGACATGGTTTGGTGTTGTGATGATGGCTTATTTTTTAGTTACATCCAGACCACCCTGCATTGATGCAGTTATTTATAATTTGAATTTTGTTTTTTCAGTTAGTCATGCTTTGGGCTCCAGTAACTTTATATTGCTTTCTATAGGTGGCACAATGGCATAAGTCAATTCTGTTGCCTCACAGTAACAAGGTCCTGGGTTCAAATTCCATCCCAGATCCTTTCTGTGTGGTGTTTTCATGTATCCCTGTATCTGTGTTGGTTTCCTCTGGGTGCTGCAGTTTCCTCCTATCATTAAAAAGACTTGCATGGGTTAATATTCCTACCTCTGCCCTTGAGCAAGGCAATAAGAAGAAAGAACCAGAGTCAGTCCCCGGGCGCTCCAACTGCTAACTGCTCCTATACAATAGGATAGCTTAAATGCATGGAACAAATTTTGTTTTATGTATGCACAATGAGTAATGAATGAAGCTGCTGGTGCTGCTGCTGCTTCTTCATCTTCTTCTTCATCATCTTCTTCTCTTCCTCCTCCTCCTCTTCCCCTCATGCTAACTTATGATTGACCCTATGCACTTGTTGTATGTCGCTCTGGATAAGAGCGTCTGCCAAATACCTGTAATGTGAATGTAATGTGAATGTTAGTGTAAATTCCTATGTCCTAAGTCCATTTTTGCATCTTATGAAGTGAAAGGTCACATTTCTAAATATTTTTCACTGTTAACTTCCCATTTATTCACAGCTCTCTCTGTGCTTGCCAGCAAGTTAATCTTTACTTGAGTTGTCTATTTTAGATGATTTGTTCGTGATTAAAAGCCATGGAAGAGGAAACATGGAAACGGCAAAAGTTTTATGTCTAAAAACAAACGGGAAAACATTTGTTTTTAGACATAAAACACCTCCTCTGTAATTTGGGGTTGTAAATTAGCAAGATACATGCTTTGCAGATTGTTGGTTTGCAGTGCAAAGAATTTCAAAACCTTTCCCCAGGCTTTAGAGTTCATTGCTTTACTAGAACAGCCATTTCAAGAGTCCATAAGTAGATGGTTGAATTCCCCATCTATAGACCACATGATAACACATAAGATGCTCTCCTTTATCAATTTAATTTTCTGTCTTTTCACAGCATCTTACGTCATTCTCTTGACAAAATTGCAGAGATCAAATCTTTATTAGAGGAGAGACGAATAGGTACGTGTTTATGCTTGCCTGTGTGTTTGTGTATATGCCGGAAGGTCGGATGTTTAGAGGCTTGAAAAATATTTTTTTTATGTGATTAGAGCTCAAGGCCTTAAAGATCATGAATACAGTAAAGCAGCATTTAATTTCATGACTCTTTGTGAGGTCCCTGTAGATGTTAAGTTTTAAAATGCTCTTAAATCTTGATGAAACTTGGTCAACCTTAGTCAGTCTGAGAGAGGCCTCAGGAGTCTTGCTGGGACCTTTCAAGGTCATCGATCAGATTTATAACAAAAATAATGTTTCTTCACTGTTTTTTCCTAATTTGTGCACCTATTCTTCCCCAGCTGCTAAGATGGCAGGTGTTTACAGTGACAGCGACCCTCCCAGGAAGACCATGAGACGTGGTGTCCTGATGACCCTCCTCCAGCAATCTGCCATGACGCTCCCACTGTGGATAGGCAAGCCAGGGGACAGGTAGCCGTCACTCATATGATCTGTTTTCCATTTAGGGTTGCGTGTTCTTAAAGTCTTTAAAGCTGCAATCCTAAATATTAATATGCTAGCAACTACCATTTTTACTGTCTGTTTCTGGTATATTTAGGACTAAAGCTAATCCACAGATATAGACACCATGAACATTATGTGCATCAACATTAATATGTCATTAATTATATTAATAGTTACTGTCAGGTGGTACTTTCATGGGAAATATGATGCACAAAACATCACTAGACAACTGTAGCACCTGAAAATCTACAAACTACCCAGGAGAAACAGTCAATGCAATAATATTAATTTTCCATAAATAATCATACTGGTTGGTGCCAAGTAAAGAATACTAAATCTACTTAATCATCAAGGACACCTTAAAATGTTATTTTCCATTCGTATCCAACATGAGCTCAACTCTCCTACATCTTCTTCAGCCATGCAGTTAATCCCAGACCTTCAATTCCCCTTTTCAATTTCTTCTCTTTTTAAAATTCCTTTCTTTATATTCCCTAACCCCTTCACCCTGAACCCTAGTCCCCCTCCGCTGTGTGGTGCAACCCCTGCCAGCAGTGACTACGTGGCCAAGCAGGGGGACAAGGTGGCAGCACGGGTCAAGGCGGTGGATGGAGATGAGCAGTGGATCCTGGCTGAAGTGGTCAGCTACAGCCACTCCACCAACAAGTATGGAAACTGTCACTCGTCAGTGATAGGAAGCTTTAGAGTAGGGAATAAATCACTCATAATTTTTGGGTGATGTGGGCTATTCTGAATGTTAAAGTTGTGTTTGAATTCCTGATAAACATATATTTGTTTAATGGAACTTGCACATGTATGAGCCACATGACATATGTGTTATCTATACACTTGGTTTTGGTTGGATTCATCAACAAGGAAACCATGTTAAGAAACATATGTTCACTTTTGGAGTAATTATATTCTTTACATCGCAAGATATTTTTCTAATTTTGAAGTACATTGATTTATTTATTTTTAAATCAGAGCATCCAGAGAGGTAAATTTCTCTCCACATTGGAAGCTTGGGGACTACAGTACCTCAATGGATAGAGCACATGCGTTTGGAACTGATGAGCCAGAGGCAGCGGGTTTGAGCTCAAGACAGGGCATCAGGAAGGGCATCTGGTGTTAATCCCCCAAATCTCCATCTAAGTCCATGTCTACCTCCACAATGTTGGGACTAACCGTGACATGTAGAACAAGTCTCTCTCAGAGAATAGACATACCTGGCAAAGATGATTATGTCTCTGGGAAGTATTTTTAATGTGTGAAAGAAGCTAAAAATGCCTCTTTATCTTCTTCTTTTCCCTCCAGATATGAAGTGGATGACATTGACGAAGAGGGCAAAGAGTGAGTTATCTGTGATTGCTCTCCATCTCCTTTCATATGCAGTTATGATTTAATTTCTCCTCCATTCTCATACCCCCACCTTCTTCCATGTTATTAGTTTTTCCCTTTCCACTTCAATGCAAAATGATCATTTCACAGCAGTCCTTAAGGCTCCACCCTTTCAGTCTTGCCTTTTCATGCTTTTTTGGTATTTTCTGTACCATACTATCCCCTTTCTTCCATGCTAGACTAAATGCCTCTGGATGTGTAAAAATCTCTCTGATTAAAATGTGTGTGTGATTTTGTGCTCACAGGAGGCACACCCTTAGTAGACGCCGCATCATCCCGCTCCCCCAGTGGAAGGCCAACCCAGAAACGGACCCTGAGGCCCTTTTCAGTAAAGATCAGCTGGTGTTGGCCCTCTACCCTCAGACCACCTGCTTCTACCGGGCCCTCATTCACACACCACCACACAGGGTGAGATATGGGAACTTATGCTGAGGCAGTTCATTTGTTCAGCAGTAACCATGGATCTGGAGCATTTGTCAGTTTGCCATTTATTTTAGTCAACTTTCAAAAGAGAAACACTGCTCCTATACAATAGAATGAGTTAAATGCAGAGAACAAATTCTACTGGCCTGTATCATGTGGCAAATAAAACACTTCTATTCATTAAGTTTTAAGTGTACTCCAGATAATCCAAATATCTTGATGACAATAAGCCTTCAGTTTCCAACTATCTCTTGCGTTTGCAGCCTCAAGATGACTACTCGGTTCTGTTTGAGGATACATCATATGCCGATGGATACTCCCCTCCTCTCAATGTGGCGCAGCGCTACGTGGTGGCCTGCAAGGAAAACAAAAAGAAGTGAGGAAATTGTGGATTAAGGACTAGAGGAGCCTTAGGGACAAAGCTGGGGCATATCGATTTACCAAGTGAACTTATCTCCATGTCATGTGAAGATGGTTTAGAGAAACCATGTTCAAATAACGGAAGTTATCACTGCCTAGATGTTATCTTTTTTGGATTGATCTATCATGTTATGCATTAAATGTTAAGGTTCGGATCAGCTCACGTTTGCTGCTGTTGTGGGTAATATATCACTGTCATGTCGTTTGTAATACAGCTTTGCACTAAACTGTGTTTTCCTTTAACTGCCAGCTTGATTTTCTCCCATGCATGTAAAGGTCCAGATTACCTTTTTTTAAACATTTTGAAACATCAAACCTCAAGGATTTTCTAATTAAAATACTGTTTTTCATGACCTTAGCATTTGTCCTTAAACTACTAACACTGTCACTTTCAGCTGCTCCCATTAGGGGTCACCACAGCAGATCATCTGCATCCATCTCATCCTTTAAGCCAACATCTCATCAAGTTAAATTCAGGCCTGTTCAGTGTCGTACCTTTCCAGCATAGTTGTTCATACTAAAAATGTATCTCAAGCAGCATTCCTCACATGTCCTTTTGGTGTTTAATAATTCCAGAATAAATACATTGTTATCCTTAAAAAAACATTACATATACTACAACTAATGTGCTTGGAACCTCTCACTCGAGAGGTGACCAAAGGTCAAATTTGACACATCTAGATGGCGCTTGGGGGATTGAGGCTGGATGCCTCTCCTGATGATCTGGAATGGACTTGAACTTGAAACGTCTGGCTCGTCATTTCCAGAAGCATACACTTTACCACTGAGCTACCACAGCCCCCTTCATGGCGCTTTTGTTCCTGTGGGTACCTTGGAGGATTAAGGCCGGGTGCCTTCTCGGACATCCCAGGTTGGGATCAAACCCACATTAGAGCGATGTTGGACTGCTTGAAATGTGTTCCTTGAAAATTCAACAAGTTGCACACCTAGTGTACAATTTGTTTCAAAGTAGGCCCCTACCCTAGGGGGAAATCTGCTCCGTTCATTTAGTTCAAAACTGTTTTTCTATTGACTTGTTGACAGAGATCGTTCCAAATATAGTTTTAGTTAACTATTTTCGACTGATGATTTCATTTATTTTCCCACTACCTCCCAAGCCATGCCGCTCCATGCGAGACGCTTTCCTGTGATCTCTATTCCCCAGTGCTCTGTTGGCAATTTAGAAAAGTCCACCTTAGAAGACACGAGTGTTGGCATTCAAAAGTCCACCTTAAAACATGCGTAATCAGTTATCTTCACGGATTGGTCCAGTTCCACCAATCACAAAGCGCTTTCGTCTACGTCAGGTTGATTAGGGAAGCTCGGTGTTAAGAATGGAGGAGGAGGTGGTGGTGAGTAACGGGACAATTCTACAGTCCAACGCTCAGTTTAACTCAATATATGTATTTATTTGGCTATAAAGAAGAAATAAAAACACTAAGACTCCAAATGCTGATATAAACCGTCTCTACGTGGTTCATTCATGCTTACCGATGGCGTGGATCTCAGTGAGGCGCCTCGACTCAGGTGATTTCACCGTGTTGATGGACTCTGGTTTTATCAGTTGTTTAGAGTCACATTTAAAGAGTGTTCAATTTAAAACAGGTTAGCAGTGTGCGGTGGGGGTTGATGTTTATAAGTGGTGGCATGTTAGTGATTGAAAAGACGAGGTGTCATTAAGCCAGAAATAAAGCATGCTCGATGCGAGTGTCAGCTGTTAAGCTAGCTAAAACATGGCAAGCGCTAGTGACCAACGAAGCTCAATATATCTTGGTCAATGACTGACCGATCGAAATGGACATATGCAAGCATTTTTTGGTTATGATTGTATATTTAATGAAAAGTTGTATGATATTATCAAGATATTTCACTCTATCAATGAAACTTGAGATAGACGTCCTTTTGGGCTTGTCCACATCTACAATATATCATGGTGAAACCCCACTTCAGTAAAATCGGGGAAGCATTTGTCAAACGGGGTGTGAGTGATCTAGGAGTTTGTTTCAAACAGACAAGCTTGATACTGACTGACCGTCTGTTCCTCAGATAATATTGTCTGATTCTGACAGCGATGAGGAGATCGTCCCGGTGAAGCCACCATGCAAACGTCGTCGCCGTATTAACCCTTCATCCATCATCTCAATACCGGTCTACTCAAACAAGGTAAATCAAATGCTCCTGTCAATCAAACGACTCTGCTTAGTCTGATTTTGGGTAAGCTGTTCTGCTTTCCTAAAGGATGATTTGATAAGTAGATGGTAGCAGTTTTCTTGAATGACCCTGATTAAAATTAGATAACTCACGCACCCTCAATTTCTACATTTAGAAACAAGTGACATGGGCTACTTGAGTTAGTTTGATGCTCAGATTTTTTCAAAATCTTAATTTTATTTTTATGGAAAGCATGACTCAGGTGGTAGAGAAAACCATATAGTAATAGGGAGGTCGTTGGTTAAATCCCCAGCTCTTTCAGAAAGCGTGTTGAAGTGCCTTGAACACGGCCCCGAACCCCCCTCAACTCATCCTCAGACGCTGCAGCTGCCCATTGCTCCTATGCAGTAGGATGGCTTAAATCCAAGGAGCAAATTTAATTGTAAGAATCCAATGACCAGATAAAGGGGCTTTCCTTTCCTTCCTTTTACTTATTGGTTAGCACTTTGTAAGTGGATATATTCTTGTATATTGCTTTTCTAGTCTAGTGACCAGTCAAAGCGCTTTATAACGTATGATTCATGTTTGCCAAGCATGGCAGATTAAGGCCAGATGCCCTTTTCCTGATGTCTCTTTCTGGGACCTAGCCCTTGGGAACCCAATTTACCCTATGAAATTAATGTATGATGATAGATTTAATAGCTTTAATCTCTCAGGTGTGGTATCTCAGGTATGCTACGTTGTCCACCAAATTCAATTTCTCCTGGAGACAATAATTTATTGTTCTTATGTCAAGCAGGTAGACGGGGATTGAGAGATTCAGTCAGAGGTTAACTTGACACTCAAATTGCTAAAACTACTCTATTTACCCAACACAGTGTTGTGGCATGACTGATTTTGGATTTCAGTGAAGTCCCTTTCTGGATGTTTATTCAGCAATGTTGGATAGTTGTGACGTCAGAAAAAAAGTTTCTTCTTAATCTCTGACTATCTTACTTTGTCAACCTCATCCTCTGTAATCTTTTTGAGTCTCCTTGTCTTGCTTCATCTGTCCAGATGACTCCTTACTATCACCCAGTGCCTGTCTTAACTATTGGGGGATTTGTTTTTTCATCTTCAGGTGAGCACCTCTCTACTGCTAAAGCCAACAGCCGCTGTGCTAGCTAAGAATGATGCAGGTAAGCCCCCATATGATTTGTTAACAGCATCTAAAATAAACATGTACTCAAGTACAACAGTAGGTATTACATACACCAGTTAATGTGTACACGTGTGTGTTTATACATGTGTGTGTGTTTGTTTGTTTGTTTGATTAAATGCTATCTTTAAGTTTTTTGAACACAAGCAAAGTTCAAACACACAATTCATTTCACTCGGATGCTCAACTTAAAAAGACTTGAACGCATTTTTCATGAAAAACCAAAACACAGCCATCCTTCATTGTCTAAAATAATGTACAGCTCGGTAAGAGATTATGGCATCATGGATACCATACTATAAATTACTGGAATAAAGAGAATTGGGTAAAATCCAGGGGTAATGCACATTGGAGGGAATTTTTTCATAGAGGGGCAGTTTGCTCTTCAGAATTCATTATTGTTTATTATAAGGGGGTGTCCTCTCATTTGAACTGCTCTGGCATGCAAATTTACATACTATGATACGTGTGTTCCTCCGGTCAGTGGTTTAAGTCTTGTTTCTCAACAGATGATAGTGCAGCGTTTGATTCTTGGTGCAAGACCCCATCTCCAAAGATCAAGAAATCCACTTGTCAGCTCCTTATTGACTCTGAAGAAGAAGTAGAAATTGTGGCTGAAGAAAGGAATGAAAGGTTGTGAGTCATGAATAGTGAATCCCCAGGGTTGCCCCTAATAAACTGATTCTGATTCTGAATAAATACCTGCGCTGACTACTCATGGCACACAGGTTGAATACCGCTTCCCTTCTTATTCGCGTGTTCAGTCACTTTAGCTTCAAGGAGAGATGAGTATTGTCATGACTACATTCACTCTTAATTAATTAATTTTCTTCTTCTGGTGTTATTTTTCAGGGAAACGACCCAAACACCCTCTCCTCCACCCCCTGAGATCCCTCCCGCCGAAGTGTCAAGGGACGTCAGGCAAAAGATTCAGTGAGTTTCTGACCCATGGTCTGTTTCAATTCACTGCTATCCCTTGTCATACTCGGGGTGATATCTTGTACAGTCTTGTGATGGTGATGGTGATGCTGGTTGACCCTGATAAACGGGGATAGTCGAACCCACATGTGCAAAAGGTTACTGTAAATGTTATCTGCCAATGTTAATGCCATGCTAAACTAAACGGTAGTTTAAAAAAAAACAACCTCAAACAACTCTGCATGAAAACGATTTGATGGATAGTATGGTCAGACTAGGTGATGGAGTCTAGCTGCAGTTTTAAAGACAAAAGCACACTTGCACTGCAGAGTCTCTGGCATTTTTGGGGAGGTGATTCCTACTCTGGAGCAGAGGTTAGGCTATTGAGCTTTTTGTTCAATAATACAGCATGTTTTGATCCACTTGGGCATTGGTTTACTGGAGCCTATATGTGATCTGCATCTCTGTCCCTTGTCAGGGGGTTGGGTAAGTCACAGGGCTGACCTCGGAGTTGATGAAGACATTTAGCTGAATATTGAAACGTCCTCCTTTTTTTTTTTTATTCATGTCCAGATGATCTGATTCAAAATGGTTACTGTTGGATTAATGAGCAAAAAAAGACGGTTATTAGGAGACGTGCAAGTTGAACCAACTACAAACTAGCACTAGCTCCAGCCCAGAGCTAGAACTAGGTTCTGGTTGGTGGAAAGGGGTTAGTAGAAGACTCCTTAGCCCCACTACAACATTCCAAACTTCTATGGCTGTGGTACCTCAGCAGTAAAGCATGCCCCTCAAAGTCAGGCGTCACAGATTCCACCCCAAGGCAGGTTGTCATGAAAAGGGCATTTGCCCCTTTCCTCAAAAATAATAATAATAACCCCTGAACATGCTGGACAGGTCACCATTCCATCCCTGGACTTGAGTATTTTAGGGTTCATTGCCTTGCGCAAGGACACTTCAGCACACTTTCTGGAGGGGTCAGAGATCAAACCGTCAATCTTCCAATTCACCTACAGATATTTGAGCAATCATTTGCCCAAAAGATAGCAATGAGGGGATAAAGAGTCAGATCAAGAACATGACCAGGTAAATATCACTAGCTTCAAATCCATAGAACTAATATGCTTGAATAATCTCGTACTCTCTTTATCTCAGTCAGGTCAATAAAGAGCTTGGGGCCCTTGGCCTTCTCCTCTCTCAGTTGCCGGAGTGTAGCAAGCAAAGGAGCACCAGAAAAGGTCCCGGGTGCCCTTTGCCTGGTGAGCAGGATTGTGACATCGAGAAGAGTCCCAACCCCACGTTGGGCCGCATGATTCCCCTCAAGTTCCGCTACCGGACAGATATCCACAAGATCCCACTGCTCTCGGTGCGTACGGATCACAGTGAGAGGCATATTTCTAGTCAGCCAGTTATCTTCTTGGGCATATGGACAATGTTGCTTAGTGTTCCCATGGACCAATGACAGTGTTTTAATTTGGGTTTAGTTGAACAAAGGGATTAGTTGGCACGACTACATGGGTTGCTCAAGTTATAATGGAGATTATGGTTTCAATATGTGCAGTTTAAAGTGATTTTATTTCTGTGCATTTTTTGTTCCTGTTTATCTCCTTCAAACATTTCAACGTGCTAAACTTGTTGGGGACATGTGTATTGCTTGTGAATCACTTAACTATACATTCACGTAATGATGTTGCACCAGATGCCCTTCTTGGCACCACCCTCCCCATTTATACGAGCTTGAGACCAGCACTAAGAAAGTACTGGCTTGTGCATCCACAGTGGGCGACTTGGTAACAGATTATTTCATATTTGATTTTTCAGTCCGTGCCATTAAGTGTGGCGGTCAATGAACTGTCCATCAAGCTCAAAGTCCAACCTTCTCATATTCTCTTGCTGAGGAAAGATATGGAGCTTCCCACTCACCTAACATCTGATGACCTTGGCCTCAGCATTGCTGATATTATAGGTGGGTCATTTGGGAATTCCAGTGTTCTAGTGATTTTCAATGCTAGTTTTCATAGACAAAAACAGAATTACAGGCCTAATGCTTGGTTTCATGGTGTTTGTTTTTAAGATAGAATATTAAAAACCTCATCAATGTTTTGTACTGACGCCTCTGCTGTATAGATTGTTTCATCATATCTGAAAACGATACTCGGGGATCGGACGGTAGCTTCATCACTGTGCATCTGCAGGGTAAAGAGAAAGGCTCAGCTCAGGAATACTCCCTACACAGAGTAAGTAGAAAGTCCTTCATACTGACCAACATCATGAATGTGTTTTGTTTTTATATGTAACAGAAGCTAAAACGCATTTTATTTTTTGTCAGGAGGCTCCTCTAGGCTCCATCTTCTCCCAGTATGTATCCCGTTTGTCTAAACCCGCCAGCAGCAAGGTGCAGTTTCACTTCGACGGGTCCACCATTAAACACAACCAGACCCCATCCCAGCTCGACATGGAGGATGGTGATATTATTGAAGTTTGGACTTGAGTTTTTCTGCCATGACAGAAAGTACAAGGACTAAATCTTGGACTATCTCAAAGTTGTGTATGAACAAATGTTAACAGATGAAACTATTTTATGCTAGAGTCTTTTAGCATAGCTCAGTGGGTAGAGCGGTCGTCTGGCGATCGGTTGCAGGTTCGATCCCCGGTCCTGCATACAGCATGTCGAGGTGTCCTTGAGCAAGACACTTAACCCCTAACTGCTCCCCGAGCACCATATGCTGGCAGCTCACTGCTCCTATACAATAGGTTGGGTCAAAAATGCAGAGAAATCCAAATTTCCCCTTGCGGGACTGATAAGGGAATCCTTAGACCAATCTTTATGACAACACCAGAGGCTTAGCTCTTGTGTTCATTTGACCTTGTCAACATTTGATGACTGCAGCTTTGAGAAAGTACAACTTTTAGCCCTTGAAGTTTATCATATGAAAAATCTACATATAATTATCATCATAGAAAATAAGTCCATCAGTGGTGTGTAGAACAACAGCACTAACACCACCAAAAGCAAAATCTGCACGTTTGATTGAGATGTCTGATGCAGAAATGTTCATCATTGTAAATAAGCTGTATAGAGATAATTGATCTATATTTCCAAGTATTGAAGAGTTATGAATATTTTTAACTATTTTTTTCACCCCTTGGGATATGAACAGATATTACTTCATTTGACCAAAATTTATTCTCATTTCTGGCGATGGTAGCTCTATGGTAGAGCACTCGTTGAGGATTGAAGAGCCAGGGGTCGTGGGCTCAATCCCACCTTTTGTCAGGAGGGGTATCTGGACTTGATCACTCCTACTCTAAGTTTCTGTCTATCCCCACATTATGGGGAATTATCATCACACATAAATATGCACCTTCTAGTTGCTATATGGTATTTTCAATATACTTTGGGTCAGGCTTCATCGATTCGGCTTCTGAACTTTCCTCATGTCTATATTCTTTTATTTATGTTGTTTTTCTACGTTCTCATGTTTATGCCAATATTTCCTAGTTTGTCTTTTAGTTCTGTAAATTGATTTAATCAGATTTGCTACTCTTCTGTATTTGTGTTTGTATTTGTTCCTATCTTAGATTAAAATGTATTCCTACAGAGAGGAATCAAGTTCTTTGTCAGTAGTTTTGTGCTTCCGGACCTAAACCCCATGTCTCAGCAGCATGCAGTAATCCACCAGACTATGGTCCACATCTAGTACACAGAGGAAATAAAACGTGGAGGCAAAACTGAATGTTACATTATGCCTCGATGAGCAGCATCTACACCAACCACACATGCAGCCGTGGGCAATTTGATCCAGAGAGGGGCAGTATGGGTGCAGGTTCCAACCAAGCAGTTACACACTTGAGTCTACTATTCTAGGTCCTTAGCTATGATTATTAGTCGACATGTAGAATCAGGTGTGCATCTGAGTACAAATCAAGGTCCTTAAAGACTATTGGTTGACAAGTGGAATCAGGTGTGTAACTCGTTGGTTAGAACAAGGACCTGCAGCCACAGTGGCTCTTGGTGCTTCATGCTGCCCAATGTGCACCAGTGTATAATCTCTGTTTGAAGTGGTTCAAGTCAAAAAGGTTAGCTCTAGTCTGCATCATTGAGTAGATTAAAGTTGAAAGTTTAGTCGAGGACGGCTTAATTCACGGTAAGTAAAGTATAGCTTCCCTTCCAGGTGCCTGTCTCGCTCCATCTGTTGCATTATTTTTTCAGATTGTGTTCTGTGAATTTATTTTTCTCTGCTTTTCAGGGGTCGCCACAACAGGTTTTATAGTTCCCATCGATACCGACCAGTCAGACAATAGAAGTGTATTATATTTAAAGACCCAAAGTACCCGAAGGCCCAAGGGACATCATTGAAGATGTGGTCAAGGGCTTTGGCAGATGTATGTATACAGATGACTTGATGCATGCTCAGTAATCCAGGTAAGGGAATCACAAAGAGATGAATCTGTTCAGCTGGATCAGAGGTTCATTTTAGAAACGTTTCGTCACTCACCAGGTGACTTCTTCAGTCTAAGCTTGATAAAGATGCCAGACAAGAGAAGAGGAAGACCAAAGAGGAGGTTTATGATGTGGGGTGGGAGGACATGCAGGTGTCAGATGTGACAGAGGAAGATGCAGAGGACAGGAAGAGATGGAGATGATCTGCTGTGATGACCCCTAACGGGAGCAGCCAGAACTAGTAGTAGATATTATGTAGATTATGTTCCACTAGTAAATGGAAAGCACACAGGAGGGAGTCGTCAGGCTGAACGTGTTTGGCTAACACACGTGGTAACCTCCAGTTTAAGACGTACCTCAGTGTTGCGGCAAGAAAGAGAATGGGCCCTCTACTGATGGACCAATCGGAACATGAGCTTGTGTCACATGACAGCATGGGTCTTGAGTGAAATCGGTGCAGTAGACGTGTTGAGCTATTTTCAGACTAATACGATGCTTATTTTTACAGGTTTGGTTGGAGATATTATTAACACAAGTATTGATACGTTTAATCACAGTACATGTTGAGGTGTTGGCTATGTCTTCATTCATTTTTCTACAGCAGCCTTGCAAGATTGGTCGTTTGCTTGCAAAGCTTGATCCAGAGGGATTTGAATAATGTATGAAATATGAGGGAATGGTGGCGATAGAGTGGGTTATTGTGGAGAATGCCGTCCTTGTGCCGTGACTTGGTTAACCCCTAACATGCTTAACGTTTCACGTGACCTACTGGTTTGCGTGTGTGACGTATGGCATCATGTGAGTCAATGGGATTCGAGCCATCATGGCGGTGGCGTCGAAATGAAATTGGAAGAGTTACACCGTTCGAACAGCGCCGATCGTTATTCAGTTGGTCTTTCCCCTGAAAATCTTTTCTGGTTAAATAAAAGGGTCACCATGGGCTCCACGTAAAGGCTGAGAAGCAACCGAAACCGCGTTGGATCCGCAGTAGAAGAAGATTTAGCAGAAGTCTCGACCCTGACTCACCCTACCAAGGTAAACAAAACGACATGCTAACACTAGCTAGCTGTCATGTCTTGGCACATAGTGGTATATGAGGGAAAAGTCAAATGTTACAGATTAATTGACTCGACAAACTAGGTAAAGCTCTCCCTCGTTTACTGAGTGAAATTATTAAAATAGGGTCATTTACACACCTTGGGTTTGTTTCCTTGTCAAAGTTTTGTTTAATATTTTCTATCACTATGTATAGGATAAACTCACACATTGTGTGAATCACAGGAAATCTTTAATAAAACGCTCTACCCAGATCAATTGGCTCATAAAAAAAATATAACCTGTATTATTGAGGTTATTGTATTGCTGACAATTCGCAAAACACACGTATGTTGCGTCGTTTGTGTCTCATGAGTAAAGGTGGTAAAGTTAACTTTCATATCCAGGTATTAAAGTAGCTGCTATGCATTCAGTCTTTACTGAGCATGTTTAGCTCACTTGACTTTCGATGCAATACATTCTACACGGGCTGAAAGCGCACAGGCATTAAAACGTATTTCAATATGGCAGAACTGCAACAACTGTAGTTTGTCAGCTTGGCCAGTGTTGGCTCACCTCTATTTGTTCATGGTTAGTTGATGGTCTGCGTCGATATCTTGGGAAATTGCAAGTTTATACACAGATAAGTAGTCAGAATTGTTGTTGTGACGAGAATTGAATTATAAACAAACAAAAATGAATGGCCACAACTTTGTGATGCTAAGTGGATTACCCCAAGTTTTCCATGAAAGCTGATGGGTTGCATTTACTTAAGAGCATCCCACATTGGAAAAACCTTTATTCATTTCATTGTGCAGATACAATGAAATGTGTTCTCTACATTTAACCCATCCTGATGTATAGGAGCAGTGAGTAGCTGCAGCCCCCAGGGACCAACTCCAGTTCTTTTTCCCTATTGTCTTGTTGTGGGGCACAGGCAGGAGTAACAACCTTAGCTTGCATGCCTTTTTGGCGGTGGGAGAAAACCCACACTGACACGGGGAGAACATTCAAACTCTACACAGACAGGACCTGGGCCGGGATTCAAACCCAGGACCTTCTTGCTTGGAGAAAACACTACTGACAGCGGTGTCACCGTACTTAAAAAATGCTAGCATTGGTCTTTTGTTGCTGGGGAAAAAAACGTATCCGCTGAAGTTGCACCATGGCAGAAGTCTCATTTTGAGATATTAACACGTGGGCACGCATGCTCCAATATTCACATGACTGTGATTTTGTCTGAACCACTAAGACCAATGCTATTATTACTTCCTCTTTTAATTGTATCTTTTTCAAGTAAATTCAGTAACCACTTCCCTTCAGTAGTTTCATTTTTTTCACTGGACCCAGTTGTAAGAGCCCTGATGTTCTCATCCTTCATGGCAGTGAACTCTCTTTTAGCAGGAATTCAGGCCAATTGTTCTTAAATGATATAGTTGACCTTTGAATTGTGATGATCTTTGCATTGTTTTCTGAATTTCCTGTTGTTTACTCTTCACTCAACTTTTCCTTGATCTGTGCTGAGTTTTAATGTATTCGTTTCCGGCTTCCACAATAAAGCCTCAGGAGGTCGGACAGTCACCCTGTAAATCAGAAGGACTTGTGGTCTCATCCCTGGTTCCTTCAGAGAGTGTCCTTGGGCAAGACGCGGAACCCCTAACTGCTGAAGCCCTGCAATGAAATGATGACCTGTCCAGGGTGTTTCCACTTTCTTTTACCCAATGAGCGCTGGGATAGGCTCCAGCATGATTCCGCAACTTTATTTCAGAGAAATGATTGCTGATGGTTGGATGCTACAAACTAAAATTTGTCAAATCAAATACGCAAGAGAATCTTCAGTTGCCGTGTGATATGCCATGAAGTTTATTCTAATTGCCCAATTCAAGTAATGTGTTGAGAATGTGTTAGTCTTTACTAATAAGGAGAAATTACACAAACAGTGGCATGATCTCCATTACATGTGATAATCTATATATTAATTGTAGGCATTCATTTTGCACTTGGTGGGATTATCATGCTACTTTAAAAATGTATGATGATCTGTTGAGTTTCCCTTGACTGTTATGTTGATCGCAGTGACAAATCCACACTATTATTTCATTGTGCTCCCTTTTCTCATAGTGGTCACCATGTCTCTAGGAGAGCCCACCTCGGACTCGGCGCCCTTCTTCTCTGATGACAGTGAGGTGGAAGGCTCTGAGGAGCTTGGGTCTGGCCAGGGCACAGACGAAGAGCCAGCCAGTGGCGTGTCTAATCTCAGAGCAAATCTGATGGTTGCTGTTCTCTGCTACATAAACCTGCTCAACTACATGGACAGATTTACTGTTGCTGGTACGGCCAATAGGCCTCACTATCTTAAATTGATCAAGTTCCTTTCCTGTGTTGAAATGAGCCTGCTCTCCACATGGCAAAACTAATCAGATAGGCTCAACTGTTTAACTTGTGCCCTTGTTGTACTCTGTACCGGCTAAAGCATTTGCTGAATATTGACAAAGGGTTATTAATATACACTGATCAGCCAAATAACTCTGACCCTTCGAGCCAGGACTTCACAAGACCTCTGAAGGTGTGTTCTGGTATCTGGCACCAAACTTTTAGCAGCAGATCCCTTAAGTCTTGTAGGTTGTGAGGTGAGGCCTCTGTGGATCAGACTTGTTTTTCCAGCACATCCCACAGCTGCTTGATCAGATTGAGAGGCCAGGCAACACTTTGAATTCTCACGTTCTTCAAATCATTCCTGAATTACTTTTGCATTGTGCATTATCCTGCCAAAAGAGGCCAGTGCCATCAAGGAATAGTATAGCCATAAACAAGTGTACTTGGTCTGCAGTGATGTTTAGGTTGGTGCTACATGTAAAAGTAACCTCCACATGAATGTCAGGACCCTAGTTTTCCTTGCATAACTTTGCCCAGAGCATCAGACTGGTTCTGCCAGCTTGCCTTGTTCCCACAGTGCATCCTGTTGCCTTCCTATCCCTCAGGTAAACTATGTACACGCACCTAGCCATCCACATGTAGATTCATTCATCAGACCAGGCCACCTTCTTCCACAATCCTAGTCTGACACTCACTACCCATTGTAGGCACTTTTGATGGTGGACGGGGGTCCTCATGGACATTCTGACTGGTATGCGGCCATGCATCCCCATACATAGCACTGTGTGTCCATCATGACAACAGTTTTGTTTTCAAACACAAGTCCAGTCATGGCTTTTTCCTTTAAGGCTTTGAAGTTCATATAGTTCTTCTTCTGTGTTGTAAATTTCTTCCTCCTCTCCTTCCCTAGGTGTTCTTCCTGACATTGAGAACTACTTTGGGATCGATGATGAGAAATCAGGCTTACTTCAAACTGGTATGTAAGACTTAACAAGAAATGTCAGATTATCCATTCTAATCCCCAATGCACCATACATGTCTAGCTCCACGATGTAGGGCTGAATCGTGACATGTGAAAATGGACCTCATTTATTGTTGATACGCTTTTATTTTCTTAACAACACTATGTCACTGATGATGACAGTAGTCTGCTGACTTTTACCCAAGGAGAGATGAAGTTGCACACTTTCCCAGGTAGATGCCGGAAATGTGTTGTGCTCCATACTGTCTGGAAATGTTCTTGACGTGTCCTCAATCTGTGTTATTGTAGATGGAAGCCAGGTGTTAAAACATTTATTCCCATTGTAGAACATTTTGGTGACCCGGCAGCTCTTGCATTACATAATTTTGGCCCTGAATTTGTGAAGTTCTTACCTGTGTGTTTATGTCCCTGCAGTTTTCATTTGCAGTTACATGATCTTGGCCCCTGTCTTCGGCTACCTGGGGGATCGGTACAACAGGAAGGTGATCATGAGCATTGGCATTGGCTTCTGGTCCCTTGTGACTCTCGCCAGCTCTTACACACCAAAAGAGGCAAGTATATTGTTGGCTCCTCTTCTTCATACCATACATTCTCTTTGTCTGACTCGGAAGAAGTGCAGAATAGTTTTGCTTTTCCTATCCTGGGACTTCTAACCAATCAGCTCTGCTTTTCTTTTGTTATATATTTTTATTTGTATACATTTATTTGTATATATTTTTATTCTATTTGTTTATTTTTAAAACGCTTTTTAGAGAAAAGATATGTAACAAAATAATTGCAGATATTCAGTACACAGGCCTCCTCATACACAAAATCAACAGGGAAAACAAAACTCTGAGCAGAGAAGAAGAAAGACTCTATACACAAAAGCACAAGTCAATTACCACATGATTCTAATTCTGTTAGCCTAAAAAGTTGTTCCCAAGCTTGGTTAGCATAGCAAAAAGGCTCTTTTGAACAGTTAAGACTGCCCTGACTGGTAATCTGAGGTTAATGTGTTGGCTCCTGGAAAGTGGAGAGGTCTGTGTTTCTAGCCCAAGACCTAAGAAACATTTCAAAAATCAATATTGAAACTCACAGTTGACTCGTGCTAGGATTGAGGTGTTTTGAATTAGATTGCTCCAAGTAGCTGCATTTTGCACTGTCTTGAGACAAGGAGACATTTGTTTGATTTTTGACTAAAACTTGAAAAAAAATCTTAACAAGGAGAGATAGGGGCCGAGGTAGTTCAGTGGTAGAATGTATGTGTGTGCTTTGGGAACCGATGAGCCAGAGGTTGCAGGTTCTAACCCTCTTTGTGGGTGTCAGGAAGGATATCCAGCCTTAATCCCCCAAGCTCTATCTAAATCTGCCTCTGCCCCCACAATATGGGGAATAATAGTAACGTGTAAATGGACCACTGTCTTGACTGTAAGAGGCAAAAAATACTAATGAGATTTTCCATGATAGAATGGCATGGTGATAGATGGTCTAAGCACCGTATTGATAAACAGATGCCATTTGAGATGAGTGTCTTGGGTCCAGTCTTTTGGAACGCCTCGTAAGTTAATATCCCATGTTTTTCCTGTTTTACTCAAAAGCATTTCTGGGCATTGCTGTTGACGCGAGGTCTGGTTGGGGTCGGGGAGGCCAGTTATTCCACCATTGCACCCACCATCATTGCCGACTTGTACGTCCAGGAGAAACGGACGCGTATGCTCTCCTTCTTCTATTTTGCCATTCCAGTGGGCAGGTGAGAACACTATTTAGAAATCAAGAAGCACCAATGCCTTTGTTCGTTCCCCCCTGGATCAGTACTTGGTTATAAAGTTAGCTTGTGTGGTTTTGGTTCTGGTTACCAGTCGCAGTTTGCTTTCGTGGCTCTGCTTACTTTTAACAATTTTGAATGACTCCTTGAGATCTTAGGATGATTCTTTTTATTTATTTTAAATTGATTTTTTTTAAATTTTGTTTTTGGACTTGCCTTTTTTAATAGACTTTTTCCTGATCATCAATTGCTGTGCTGACTCCCTGCACTCCTGGTGCAAACCATGTGTACTCACCCCTTAGGTGACAGAGCAAACGGCTAACTTGAGTTTCTATAACCATCTCACAACTGGTTTAATATTATTAAGGTTTGTGAGAACTGCCTAAAGGCAACAAATGACATCACTTCAGTATGCTGATGCACATTGGCTGCCTTATCTCCTCTCCATAGTTTTGAATTGTCTCTACTAGTTGGGAGGGCTTGCCTATTTTTTGGATTGTACTTCTTTATTATTGTTAGGGGTCTTTGTATCCTTCATGAACTGTCAAGACAGATGCTGCGGATTCAAACCCCACCACAGGGCATCAGGAAGGGCATCCAGCCTTAATTCCCATGCTCCAATGAGTGCAGGAAATGCACTTATGCATGTCAAAGATCTTGGTACCCAGAAGCTACAGGAGGTTGAGGGGCCTCTGTTGGTGTAGTGGGGTAAGACACCTATGTTCAGTGGATCTCTGTGTCATACAGTTGGGTGTTTGAATCCCAGCTGCACTGTTTCCAACCACAGCCAGAGGTCCATAGTTAGTGGGTCATAATTGGCTAAGCCTCACATGGGTATAAGGGTTAGGTTGGATAAAGGATTAGTGTCCCCCTCTGGGTTGTCCGGGCGCTTGCGGTTAAGTGAATAGAAAATACTCTCACTTCATTCTCCTCCGACGGCCAAGCACTGTCCTTTCTCTGTAAGAGCGTGATATGTGGACTAGTGAGGGCTAGTGGTCATGTACCTTGGAGGACTCGCATAATACGGCTTCCTCCTTCCTGTTGATGTTCTAGAGGGGCATCAAAGAGACTGACCCAGCAGTAGGACACTCAGGGAATTCGATGGGAAAAAAGGGGGATAGAAATGAAATAAATTTTTAAAAAGTAATGTATACACTATATACACAGAGTAAGTTATTAAAGGGGCAGCATAGCACAGAAGGCAGAGCAATCAGATATTGTTGGTTTGATCCTCACTCACTTCAGAAAGTATTTTGAGGTGTTCTTGAGCAAGACAGTGAACATACAAATGTTCCCCCGAGTGCCATGCACTCACTGTTCCTACACAATAGAATGGGTTCAATACAGAGAATAAATCCCACTGGCCCTTATCATGCAGGAAATAAAATAATTCTATTCTACTCCATTTCCAATGTTACTTGATAATTAATGTCCATATGGCCTTGAGGAAGAAACTCCTTCCGAGTCTCTCAGTGTCTGCCTTGTAGCTACAGAGGTTTCTGTCTGCCTGACAGCAGCATCTGAAATAGTCCATTATTGAGGTGATGGGAATCCATGATAATCCTTTTAGCCCTGGTTCTTCACTGCCTGGCGTACAAGTCCTTCAAGAAGGTGAGTGTGCATCCGGTGGTAAGCTCAGTTGATTGTACCTCTGTGCAGGGCTTTTAGGTCTTGAATGATACCGTTCCCATACCAGGGCGGTGGGGCACCCTGTCAGGAAGCTCTCAATGGCACCAGAACATTTCTATCCAGGCTAGAAACAAGAAAAGACGAGACAATATATTCCTTTATTAGTCTAACAAGGGGACATTTGCAGTGTTGTAGCAGGTGTCAAGCAGAACAGAGGCTGGAAAAAATACTTGGCTGCTCAAATTGCATACAGAATATCAACAATTTCAAAGATGAACCATCTGTTTGATATTATATGGATTTTTTATCATTCAAATTCAAAAGAAAGTCTTGTCATCAAATGTCTTCATAAATGCCGATTGAACCCTGTGAAATTAATTCATGGCTAGAATACCTGCAATGGATTGGCCTTACTTAGAATGACTGTTAGAAAACTCAGAAGATCTGAAATTAAAGCCACCTTAATCCTCTAGACCAGTTCATCCAATAAGTAGACAAGATTGACCGTGCAATGACTCTACTGGTGGGACGACTTTGTCAGTGATGACCTCAATCTCAAAACTGCTGAGGAATGACTTCTTCATCAGATTTAGATCCACTGTGTCAAAGGGCTGGGGTTGGTAAACTATGCCTGCATAATACTAAAACGAGTCTTTTCTCTGTTTTAGTATTGTCATTTTAAAATAAATTTGGATATTGGATCATTGCAGCAGCAAAGAGTGAAAAATGTAGGTTGGAGGATTAAAAAAACAACAAGCTAAAGGAAATGCATAAATCAATGCATGCATAAGACCGGATAGATATAGACATATCAAGATAAAGCTGAATATAGATGAATGAGTACACATTGGTGGTGGTTGAAGTGAGTTTCCCCCCTTCACTGTGAAGTGCTTTGGGTGCCAAGATAAAGCACTATATAAATGTGATCCATCGTTACTACTGTAATGGTGAAAACACCCTTTCTCTGCGTAACATAGTATCATATGAGTAACATATTTGTTAGCATTGATATGTTATCCCTGAAACTACATCATCTTTGTCTATAACTTCCTAGGCCATCCAGGACATTACACGGAACCGTAACATCGACCCAGAGGAGATTGTTTCGCTCATATTTGAGAGGATTGATGTGAAAGGAGAAGGTGAGGGACATACAGTCTTTTTTGGTTTCCATTGTAATGAGTCCCATTCATCTCTTATCATGGTTTGTCCATGGTATCAACATAGCAAATGCTAACGGTAATACTAATACTGCGACTGATATTGCTACAGCAACATTTACAATAGATGTAATACAAAGGTTCAAATATGGACTGATAATAGTCAAAGCTGTATTTCAAAAGCACCATTCTTCAATGTTTCTATTTAAAGATATATAACATTTACTCACTTGGCCACACCCTGAAGTGACTAACAAGAGAGTCTGGAACTGGTAGATTTGGTCATTTGAGTGTTAGCGATTGGTGTCCTGGAGCGCTCCATAATAATTCTATAACAGCCAAGAGTGTGTGAAGGGCTGGGTGCATTAGTAAGTGCACCTTAAGTCACCAAGAAGTGGAGAAAGTGAGAATCATAGTACAATGCAGATTTACATTGCCAAATGTTAGTAGAACAGGCAACTTATCATCATAGGTGCATAAAACATCAAGTACAGGTCGAAGGAAGACCCAATATTTGGCACTGTTAATGAAGATCTTTGAGTAAGTAAGAAAATAGTTGCAAAAAGCCACCAGAGGCCATTTAAGGATTAGAGTATATACATATAAGGATGTATAGCAATTCACCATTGAGTAAAAGAGAAAGGAAAGGAATGTCATGTGATCACCACCTGCTTCTGTCTTCCTGTAAATTTACAGTCATTTGGCAGTATGTCATAGGCACACACAAATGGTGGACTCAAAGAATAGTTCCAGAGCTAATATGGATCTGTCTAGAGTTCCACCTGCACTACCACAAGTTAGACTCTGTCACCAGCAGGCTACAGCAGGATAGCTGATTTGATTGAGATCAGACCTTTCGGTTCCATTCTCGATTCTGACCCCTTTGGCTTTTAACTTTTCATCCTTAAGGTGAGATGACCCTGGAGGAGTTTATCGAGGGCGCCAGAGGTCACGATGACATCATGGAGATGCTAAAGAACTTGATGGACCTGACGCCCGTTTTGGTCATCATTGTGGAGGGAAGACGACCGCACTAAGAGCTTATGGAGCCTAAGGGATAGAGTACCAGGGGACAGAACAAAAAACTCAAACTAGACTTCCCCCGATCCTTCCCTTCAACTAAATAAGACTTGCACGTGATGCTAAGAACGAATGAGAAAAAAGATCTCAAGGAATCCTGATTTGCCCCATACCATGTGCAAGGGTCTGACAGAAAGCTCTGCTGTTACAGGCTCTTTGACAAGGGGGTTGGGAAGTTTCAGGTTTGAAAGTGAGCATCGAACTTTATCACATGGTTTGATTTCGGACCCTTCCTTTCTGGGACCTTCTAACATCCAGCCTAATAAAGGTGGAGGGCTGCGATCCCTCCTCTGTCTTCCAACAATCCCAATGTGCATTGAATGGAAAGAGGCCATCAAGAGAAAGTCATTTCTTCATGAGATATGAAAGGAATTATATTTATCACCATCCCTTCCACTCTATATTGTAAGAGTCATCATTGTCAACAGACCTATGAACCATCAGGGTGCCCAATGGCCCCTAACATTAATACTAGTCCTCAAATGCCTGTCCTTCATTCATAATCTTGAATTGTGTATTCTTTCCATCAGCTGAGAATCGAGTCAGCAAAACAGTCAGCAAAACGCCATTGATCTGGAGACCCTTGGTTTGCAATGAGGTGTGTGAGTCCTGAACATGAGTTCTTCGTCTTGGCACAATTAAGGGGGACCAGATTTGACATCATTGCCGTAACAGAAAAGTATTTAAATCTGGGTCTCTGTCAGTTGAATGGGATTTTTTTTTCTTATTCCTGTGGAAAAGGATAGCTTAGAAGCTCAGAACCTGTGCTCATAAACATTTGGTTTGTGTTAAATAGGTCTCCAAGTGAAATGAGCTGTCTTATAGGACAACATGACTGATACAGGAGCCTCTGCTGACTACAAGGAAAAAATGATCAACTAAATTAAAAAAATCTGTTGTTTACACTTCCAGATATTCAAACAGCATACTAACTATCACCTTAGGAATAAATTATATGTGTCTGGTCCATCAGTTTGCAACTTTGGAGCAATATATGTCCATAGCGACAACAGTAGTCATGCTAGCCTGCCGTGCATGGCGACTAAGCTGGCTGTCTCACAGCTGCTGATCTTCCTAAGGCTCTAAAGGGTTCAAGGGACTGAACTGTAATTGATCAGATTTGCAGCATCACTACAGCAACGTGAAGGCTTTTTAAGGAAAGGCTCAGCCCAGCCTCCCAATCCACTGTTCTGAGGACAGCGACAGAAAGTAGAGACTCTGCTTCTTCAGCTACGTTTCACTCAAGGTGCAGTAAGAGCACTAGTCTTGAAAACAACTTACAGATCACTTTAGCTGCATGACCAACTCAGATAAAAATCAACAGTCAGGACTTGGTCCAATTACTTTGGGAGAAATATGGTAGTTGGATTCCATTTCTGCCAGAGGGTGTTTCAGCACAGATTAGAGCAGCACAGTGGTGGATGGTTATATAACCTTGGCACCAATAGTAAATCCTTAAAAAGGATTTGGCCATTTTGGCAGGCCACCAATTCTACGAGGGGCAACAGAGGTGTAGTCAGAACGGTGCAACCCCTTTTCTCCAATATATAGAGATCTGAACAGAATACATTGAATAGCTGTGAGACTTCAGGTTGTTATGGAGCTTCTAATTGTAACGGTTCTTCTAAAACTAACCTATGACCCGGGTTGATGGTAGTTAATTTTTAGCTTTGGCTCCACGGAACCCATTTAACTAAGAAATTGCCTGAATTTCATCTTTCTGTAGTTCAAAGATAAAGATGAAAAAGAAAAAAATACATGAATTGCAATAAAGTTTTTGAAATGGCCTTAAATTACACACCACTCTAAAAAGTACCCACATTTATTCAAAAACAAACAAAACGAAAAAAACACCTAATTTTGTAAAGCTTAGGCACTTCTTTTTCTTTTTTGCATCTTCTATCTTTTAGTTGACAGTGACAGTAGAGACAGGAAAAGTAGGAGAGAGGATTACTTGCTGCAAAGAGCCTGGGCTGGATTCAGGCCCAGGCCACTGCGATAAGGACTCAGTCTTGATATGTGGTGCACACTACCTTGTTTGACCACACCGGTCATATTCTTAAAACAGTGGATCCTCTCACTTTAGAACCAAGCCATTGCTAACAACTTCTGTTATGAACATCTCAACAACCACACCTCAGGTATGAGTCCTATCCAGTAAAACAAAATGATTTATTCAATCATGATGAATACTAAATTTCAGACCATCAAAAATCTTAAGAGAGCTGTCAAACTTAATATCAAAATGACCATTTGGATGTGGTCACATAGAAGACTTACATTTGAAGGGGCTTACAAATTCAGCAATTACCAAGCAACTGCAAGCTTTAGAGCAAGACACTGAACTCTTAACTGCTCACTTGGTGCTGCTGCTGCTCACTGGTCCTATAGAACAGGATGGGTTAAATACAGAGAACACATTTCATTGCAAGAATACAATGACCAATTAAAGTGGCTTTCCTTTCCTTCAGTTCCTTTAGTATTAGAGTCGACATATTTAAATGACTGCTATATTTTATAATTACTCTGTTTTCTGTAGCTTACACTGAGGACAAAACTCAACAGTCGGTGAGATATAGTGTGTATCAATATAGAGGTGAATACCAGTAGTTGTAGGCAGGTCTTTCAAAATATAGATGAGTTTATAAAGGCAAAAGGTACTTTATCATAAAGACAAACAACTTGTTTCATCCATCTACAGGTGTGGATTTAGACTCTTCAACCATATCCTCCTTATACCACCATGTGCTTCATTCAACGTCACACTATGGATTTTTTAGAAAATAAAGTGGACCACATTGATCCTCATGGAGTGAAGTTAATATAATCTATTTTCTTTTTAAAGACAACAATTATATATGCCCTACCTTTATTTCTTTTCACTTTTTGGTTGCAATCCTGTTGCTCACAAAATTACTCAATTTTCCCTTAACACTGACATTTCAGCAAAATTCAGAAAATTCCCCACCACTCGTCAAACCATCTCTGACTACTAATTGTAGGGGGACCTTGACATTTGTGTTAGTGTCTCTAATTTGCTTTTTCCAGCTGCTATTCACATCATGGAGGAAAGAATGATGCAGTGTTTACCATCTTAATATTTGTTTTTTTTAAATCTAGCAAGGAAAAAAACAAAATATTTATAAACAGCAGACTAGATTGTCAAGAGCTATGCAGAAAACATGTCGGACATAAAGCACCTCACCATAGTTTTTGTTTCCATCAACCACGAGCTTACAACAAGACACGTTTGCTGCCGATGGCACATGTTGCCTTCAGGGATAAATGAAAGAGGTCGGATTTATGTGTCATAATTAGTCCCCACGTTATGGAGGTGGACACAGACTTTGATGAACCATGGGGCATTAAGGTCAGATGCCCTGCAGTGGGATCAAACCTGTGACATCAGGCTTGTCATTTCCTGAGCTAGTTACTGTGGGTCTGCCTTCAGTGATGGATGGTAACCATTAATGTTTACTGGTCATCTAATGAAGAAAATAATGTCATACTAACAGGCAAAATAATAAGATTGACATGGGTGGAAGTTAAATTCTACATCTCATATGACACCTTTGATTCATCTGATTCATGTTTCATAAGGATGATAAACATGACCTATGTCAAGGGGTAGTCAAAGAAAGTTGATTCTTAGAGGTACAAAAATAAATTGTTAAAGGACGTCAATGGTCAGATAACACGTTGATCATGTGAAACATTGAAAGTCTTGAGTTTTGTTATTTTAAAATGAAAAATAAAGGGTTGATGTTTTTTTTATATGCTGAAAAAGATTCAAGAACCCATGATTTATAAGCAAATGTAGATGTTTAAACATTTGTTGACCTCTTTGGAACAATTTTTTCAGCATTTCAAGAGAAAGCGAATTTTAGAAATATGAGGCTGACATCCTACAAAAACCATGACCATGAAGTAATAACCTTAATAGAAAAAAATACTACAAAATACACTACAAAAATAGTGTCAATTTTATCTTAGGTGCAGTTCTTTTTCAAAGTATGAACCATTAAAGACAACCAATATGGCTGCTGTCACTTGTATGGATATGATGTAAACGGAATCTTTGAATGATTCCGGTGTTTTAAATCTTTTTATTTTTATACCGTGAAAGTTGGCAAGTATTGTGTAAGATAAGATCAGTAAAACTGAATGTACGGATATATGCTTACAAGTATAGAGTATTTTGGATGATAACTGAATTATTAGAAATAAAAGAAATCAGAGAGAAACCTAAACTACAATGCAATTTAGCTTGGTCTCTGCTGTTTCAAGTTAGGGCCAATTTTGACAACACCTATAGTGCTCTGTGGACAGATGACAATGTCAGAGTGTATCCTGTAAAGCTTGAGGATGATCTATCTAACCTACCCTTTGTGTTGCCTTATCAATAAAGTTTTTAATCAATCGGTATTCTTTCAGCCTTTGTTCACTAAAACCATTTTTTTTACTTTGACTGAGAGACTGAGTTGATGTTTGCATAAGAATCTTCCTAGAACAATGTAAATATTTCAAGTTTTCCAAATAGTGATATTAAGACCAGTAATATCCACTATAAATAATAATTAATACCTATAATATCAGTAAAAGTTATGTATGTGGTGCAATCTGGGTTGTATGATACCTTTTGTTGAAGATGCTGCATGTCCTTTGCTTTTAGGATGAGTATTTATTGCAGATTAAATCCCACTATTATTTAATTTTTTTTGGGGGGGGTGGCAAGGACAGAAGGATCTAAAGCACGAGCTCCTTGCATGTTTATAATTATTTTATTTCAAAAGATAGAAAATAAAGAGTAATTGTCTAAATCATAGTCTTCCAAATGTGTTTTGGTCTTTCCATGTAAAACATTGTCTTTCATTACCCTTCATTCCCATAGGGAATTCATATCGGGGGCGGCATAGCTCAGTGGGTAGAGCGGTCGTCTGGCGATCGGAAGGTTGCAGGATCGATCCCCGGTCCTGCATACAGCATGTCGAGGTGTCCTTGAGCAAGACACTGAACCCCTAACTGCTCCCCGAGCGCCATATGTTGGCAGCTCACTGCTCCTATACAATAGGTTGGGTCAAAAATGCAGAGAAATCCAAATTTCCCCTTGCTGGACTGATAAGGGAATCCTTTCTTTCTTTCTTCTAGTTCCCTGTTGAGGGCCAGGTTGTCTTGCTGAAGGTTAGAGATCTGTTCTTTCATCATGACACAAACCAGTTCTGACATGAAAGCCTAGAAGACTGCTGATGTTGTACAAACTTAGGAGTTTTGAGAACTCACATCCATCCATCCATCCATCGTCAACCCCTTAACCGCTTAGCTGGACGTGCCTGAAAAACCTCTTTTGGGAGGCGATCAGGTGGCATCCTTACTAGATACCCGAACCACCTCAACTGGCTCCTTTCTATTTGTAGGACCTGCGGCTCTACTCCAAGTCCCTCACATATGTCTGAGCTTGTCACCCTGTCTATAAGGGAGACACCAGACACCCTCCTAAGAAACCTCATCTCAGCTGCTTGTATTCATGATCTTGTTCTTTCAGTCATGACCCAGCTTTCATGGCAATAGGAGAGAGTGGCCACAAACATTGACCGGTAGATCCAAAGCTTTGCCTTCTGGCTCAGCTCTCTCTTGGTAACAATGGTTTGGTAAAGGGAGCACAATACTGCTCCAACAGCTCCAATTCTCCGGTCCAACTCATGCTCCATTCTCCCATCACGTGAGAACAAGACCCCCAGATACTTGAACTCCCTCACTTGGGGTAAGAACTCATTCCCTCTCGGATTGGACAATCCTCTGGTGTCCTGCTTAGAACCATGGTCTCAGATTTAGAGGTACTGATCCTCTTTCAAGCTGCTTCACACTCAGCTGAGAACCGATCCAGTGAGTGTTGGAGGTCAGAGACCGATGATGTCAACAGAACCAGATAGATCGGAAGAGCACACGTCTGAACTCCAGTCACGTTCCTTTATCTCGTATGCCGTCTT
>OMLC01086509.1:11877-22760 GCA_900302585.1 Regalecus glesne
AGGGGAGGGGTGGGACATGGTGGGAGGTCTAGCAGAGGGTCAAACCTAGAGTAAATGGAGTTGCGTTCACCAAGGAAGGTGAGAGCTGTGTGTTGAGACTTTTTGTTTTTGCCCTTGAAGTCTGTTGTTTTGGAGTCCTCGCCATATGCGCCTTGGGTTGTTGGAGGGGAATTTGTACTCCATTTGTTTAATTCGTGTAATCCCCTTTGTCTGTTTAACTGCTGTTCTGAGTACATACCGTGTTTGTGTGTATTCCTCCAGTATTGTGTATTCCTGCATGGACATCAACTAATACACCAACTGCATTATTAATTTAGTTAAAAAAGGAATCAATGCCAAGTAAGGGACATAACAATAATAAATGTAGCTGCCCAAGCATATAAATACTAATGATATTTATTGAAATAAATAACTTCTAAAGATTTATAATTAAAATGATCAACTAATTGTAAACTCTCTACACAAAATGTTAAATTTATGTGATTATGATCCACATCAAAGTGTAATATCTGTGAAGTATTTTGGTATTCTCAGTGTTGTATGGGAAATCTCCAACATCATTTGTACACTGAATTTACTCAGTAAGCCTACACAGTCAGAGGTATGCAGGAAGCAACTCACTCTGTTTGTAGGGTACCATTTCCAGAACTTCTTGGATCAGGACACTCTCATTCAGACGGAACGCCAAAACAATGGCTGCTGCCCACTCCTTTAGCTGCAGCTGTTCATGAATGCTGGTTGGTGTCACATCCAGGTCAAGGTCGAAGGGGTCAAAGATCAGCGATCCATCCAAGGAGTAGACCAGCAGCCCCTCAGTGGTGGTGGCAGCCCAACTACGACCTAAGAGAAAACAGATTGAGTTTCAGAAGTTCATGTTTGCTAGTTAAATAAATTGAAATGAAAAACAAACTTGAAACTATCTCAAATGGTGAAATATTCATGTACTGTAAGAATATGTAAATTACCTTCATATTTGCACTTACAGTAGTACGGAAAGGGAGAAGCAATGGCTTATTTTATAAAAAGTTAAAAGGTAAGGTAAATGTTTATACTCTGCACACAGAGGGTCTCCATTCACACACTATTCATGTATTTAACACGTAGATTTGGAAACGGTTCGATTGATAAAAAGACATATTAACATGAATAGAGGGTAGATTGACCAGTAGATATAATAAATACTATCTAACTACACGGCATCTAATTAAAGTAATAATTAATTTGCATAATCTTATAGACTTAACGCTTGACTTGCACGTGTGTACACACACACACACTCACGTTTCTCCCTTCTTTCAACACATTATTCAGAAGGTCATGTGGTTAGCCAGCCACATTTAACCTCACTAACCAAGTTTAACCATTGCCAAATTACGAACAAGTGTTTCAGTTCTGGCTGGCAAGCCGGTCATAAAGCCCTAAGTCTTTTTTTAACAAAACCATTTTTTCAGATTTTATCACTGTATTTATGAAGAATTCTGTGGATTATTCTGCCAGCTTTTCACCACCAATCCAAGGGGCGAGTTTGTGTGTGTGTTAAAATTCTGGTAAATACCGGTAGGAGAGAATCTCAGAGAACTGACTCGGATCTCGGGCTTGAAGTGTCGAGAGCTCATATCACCTGTGAAGAGAATAGCAGCAAGCTAAAAACCAACAGGAAATATAGGACATGGTAAATCATCTCATGTTTATATAGGAATTTTCTAGTCTCGACTACTCAAACTGCTTTATAATGCTTTTACTGAGCCTGAAGGATTAAAACCAGACACCATTTGCTGACTACCCTGAGTTACGGCAGTCCCAAGAATGAATAGCAATTATTAAAAAGACATTTTAGTGTACTGTTTAATCATAAAGAACCCCTCTGTGGATGGGGGTCAGAATTCATCCACCGTATCCCTGCGTGTCGTAAGAGGCGACTAAAGGGTTGGCGTCAGGATGGGCATCCGGTCATAAAAACTTCGCTCCACAACAAAATTCATGGAGAGTCAATGACTTGGAGGAGACGAATCCATGGACCGGTCAACCCCCGCTAGCGGGGAAAACGGCCGGAATACAAATCCTGTTTGTGTGTGTGTGTGTTTAATCATAAAGAAACAATTTTTTCTTGTCTTCTGTGGAAGGTGGTTAATGTACGGTACAGTAGTCATGTTGAACAGACATGTAAAACGATATGTGCAAAGTTATTTTGAATGTCCATCTTTCTTAACTGACTGTATTTATCTACTCTGTACATATCTGCTGATCACTCTGTCTTTATGCCTCCTGACCTCTCCTAACTCCAGGCAGGTTAATGTGGATGTCATCTCCGTCTCCCGCTCCTTCATCCACCAGAGACAGACTGCCAAATTCTGTCATCTTCCGCCGGTCCAAGAACTCCTGGACACAAATGACTGCATATGTTACACATCACACCACTTCTGTCCTTTAAAGACAAATGGAGGTGTTGACCAACAGGAAATTAACCATCATGCTAAATGGTGAGCGATGCTACTGGGAACTTTTAAGCCAAAATACCTTAATGAGACACAATTGCTATATCAGTTTATCATATAGTTTCACATAACCACATTTGTATAAGCTTTGTTACTCCATTTTGACCTCGCAGTAAATTTCCTTCCTGAACCTAGACAAAACACCCTACTTGGATGGTGCAGCAGAGCAGATTGTAATCTAGCTTCCAAGAGTCAAGGCTGTGAGTTTCCAACCCAAGCAGTCTTGACAACTGTGTCTGTGCAATGTCTTGATGCATGCTCAATAATCCAGGTAGGGCAATCACAAAAGAGGTGAATCTGTTCAGCTGGATCAGGAGTTCATTTCAGAAACGCTTCGTCACTCACCAGGTGACTTCTTCAGTCTGGCAAAGAAGTCACCTGGTGAGTGACGAAACGTTTCTGAAATGAACTCCTGATCCAGCTGAACAGATTCACCTCTTTTGTGGTGTGTCTGTGCAATGTTTAGTAAATATCAATGTATCTGTTCACTGTTGTCACATCATGAGCAGGATATATCCTTTCAGTGCTGAAACTTATCGCTCTGTAACTTCAACTCCTTAACTTAACAAAGGCAACCTTCAGGTTCCAGCTCTGATTTTTCTCATTAGGAAATCCGCAGATTTCAATGACAGCATTCAAGTTATATAGCAGTTGTAACCCTAACCTTAACCCAACAAGCAAAAAATTAACTGAAAATTGGCTGCTGGACAATTTGGGGTGAGAAGTCAACATCAAGTCAAGTCAAGGCATTTAATTTTTTCAGAAAATATTACTGATGCCATTGAGCAAAGCAGAAAGCATTTGAATGCTCCCACAACACTTCTCTGTGGCCATGGATAAAACTGTTATTTATGTGGCTCTATTACTCATATTGCTAAGTTTTTGGCACACTCAGGCATACAATGACGCAAGAGTAGTGTATGGCCTGTCACCTCAGAGAGGATGGGAACCCTACTGAGTATTATCCTACTGCCAGTCAGGATTTCCAGCATGCAAAGATTGGTCAAAAGATATGAAGGAGACTCCAGGAAGGCTGCTGATCAAGAATATTGGAGAGACTTGACCGCAAATTTACCAGTGGTAGATGCAACATGGAAAGGAAGGAATTACTCATGTGGAATACTGAGATTTCTCCACGTTTAATACTATCTCAAAAGGAAGTCCTCTTCTGCAGTAAAAACAACTTTTATGTCATTTCAACAGAATCCACATTTGAAAAGTAAATTGATTTGGCAGAACCAGTCTATTGTATTTGAGGTATCTAACCAAGTCCCAATCAATAGCTAAATAAAAGAAACAGGATCTTTTTTCCCTTCTAAAAGGCACAATAATAATAATAATAATGATTCCCTTATAGAGAGATAGAGAGACTTTGCGATAGAGAGACTTGGAGGAGACAAATCCATGGACCGGTCAACCCCCGCTAGCGGGGAAAACGGCCGGAATACAAATCCTGTTTGTTGTTGTTGTAATAATGATTCCCTTATCAGTCTCGCAAGGGGAAATGTGGATTTCTCTGCATTTTTGACCCAACCTATTGTATAGGAGCAGTGAGCTGCCAACATATGGCGCTCGGGGAGCAGTTAAGGGTTAAGTGACTTGCTCAAGGACACCTCCACATGCTGTATGCAGGACCGGGGATCGATCTTGCAACCTTCTGATTGCCAGATGACCGTTCTACCCACTGAGCTATGCCGCCCCTCTATGCCCCATAAATGATCGGATGTGAAAGAGTTCGGTACCTCCATAGCATCAAAAGAGAGGTTGCAGGAGATCTCAAACTTCTTCATGAGGATCTGCTCCTGGATGTTGTAGATACAGACAAACTTAGACTGACCTCCAGCCAAGATGGATGCTCCATCCGCAGAGTAACACAACGAGGTGAATGACCTTGGTACGAGGAAAGGACAGACAATGCAGTCAACGTATGACTGAATACAGAGCAATTCATATCAAAATCCCAAAACAAAACAATGATGAAAAGAATATGAACTGAAATGTCACTTTGTAATTTTCACTGTCTCTTCAGTTCTTACTTGCCCTTAGCGGACTGCTTAGCAGTGATTTTATCTGTCTCTTTTCGGCCCATCTTAAGATCATGTCGGCCACTGATGGAGCCTGTCTGTGTGGCAGCATGTGGGTTCCAGAAGGAAATCTCACCATCCAAAGTAGCCACAGCCAACTCCTCACCGTCAGGACGGTATGATACACACAAACCTGGGGTAAACACAAAGCAAAGACGAGTCTGGGCCCATGAAAAGAAGTTTTTCTGGATATTGTCTAATACAGAGTCCATTCTTGTCCAGGTTAACTAGTTTGGTATACCATACAGATAGAGGCTGCGAGTTTATACTGTTTATACCAGATCAATCAAAAATAGCCCAGGGGTTGACGGGGGTCAAGAACTACATAGAAGATGTGGACACAAGTCCACGTCTATGTGGTCATTGGGAATTAAAAAAGGATGTTCTTTGATGATTTTCTCATACTTTGTGCCATTGCAGGCCAAGTAAATTGTTCCCTACTTTTAAGATTCTTCAACCCAGATCTTTTTCAAGGAGTCAAATACACTCAGTGAGTTTTGTAGATTTTGCCACAAGCAGCGTGCAGATCCAAGTACTTTCTTATCTTGGCTTATCATCTTTATTTCACTTACAGGTGACTAATTTTAATGTTATTCTTTGGATATGATTTTATAGCTTTGAGAAAAGAGAATGCTTTACAAATATATTCATATCAACATCTTTATCAGTATGACATTAATAACTACATCTGCTGGAAAATCAGCCCCACTATGTCATGATTGTTTACCATCAGAGGTGAGATGCAGAGTTTCTTTGGTCTGCCAGCTGTCTAACATGTCCCACAGTCGGACTGTGCGGTCCCAGGACGCGCTGGCCAAGACTGACCGGACTGGACTGAAACAGAGGCAGCTCACTGGGCCATTATGCCCCCCTAGCACCTAAACACAGATAAAAAAATAAAGTCTTAAGCTCAGAATGGAAGTGGCATGGTTGTTAGACTCAAGTTGGGTGGTAGAATGGTAACAGTGATGCTAAGACATTTTCTGTGCAACATCTATCTAATAAGCAATAGTTAAATGTTCATCCAGTCACAATTTATTTTACCTCCATAATTACAAATAATCTATCTTCTGTGGAAATTTTAGGGTTAGATTTTAAAGACCATTTATGTTAAGAGGGAACAACCATTGTTGAACAGGGGTGGGGGCCCGAGAGTACATCTACATTCTTCTTTACAATGAATGATGTGATTACACATATTCCCCAATCCTTTGTGAATAGTATTCATTGCCACTAAATGTGCAGTGAATTACCGACTTGCATATGAAACCAGCCTTTTATTGTGTGGTATCACTGTATTGTTTACAAGGGTGGGGATGCTTGTAGTCAGCTCAGATGTCACCTGGTTGAGTGACGAAATATTTCTGAATAAACTTCTGATCCTGTTGAACCGACTCACTTTTCTTGTGATTCCCTTACCTGGATTATTGAGCATGCATCAAGACATCATCATTTTATGTTACTTTTATTGGAATAGCCTATTACCACAAATTACAAATGTGCCTCAGGGGGCTTTACACTAGCACAACATCCTTTCCGTAAGACCCTCATATCAGGTAGGGATATTGGGAGGGAGTCTGGAATGTGCCAAGGGAGATACTGGGATCTGAGATATCGAAGACTTGGTTGGTATTAAATCTGGGGAACATTCCACAAGAGGAGGTATAATGAGGAGATAAATACTTGGTGAAAGTAATATTGGTGGCTAGCAGGAAGGCAATTACAAGGGCCTGGTGTAATGTAGACCCACCTACTAGAGAACAGTGACTGGTCTTGTGGAGGAGATTTATGATATGGAGAGGTTCACACATACCTTGAGAATGCAGAATGAGGAACAGTTTGAAGGGAAATGGAGAAATGGAATTATTACAGAAGGGACGAGGGTGATAAAAATAGTAATTATAGTAATGACAACTGAACTGGAGCCACAGTGGTTCAGTGGGTAGAGCTCACGCCTGGGACTATCCTGCGGGTTCGTATCCTGCCGTGTCGCTTGGTAAATGTGAGGTATTCATTGCAAAGCGCTTTGAGTGGTCGTTAGACTAGAAACGTGCAATCTAAGAATAAGTCCATGTACCATTTACAGAATTGTTGGATTGCGACTGAATGGATGGATTTATAAGCTACCAATGGATGTTTTTCTTTTGTTGTTTTTTGTGTAAAATGAAAAAAATCCAAATGAAAATTCAAGTTACAAAGGACCCTCATATAAGATAAAGAATAACACCCTTAAAACCATTAACAGGGAGAAAATATGAAGACACTTCAGGGAGAGCAGTAGAGGAGGAATCTCCCTTCCAAGAAGGACAGGTGTGCAATGGATGTTGTGTGTACAGAATAAAATAAAATTTAGAGGATACAACATTGCTTCAGTATCTTTTGCACCTTGACTATATGGACTTGTTGTACGTTGCTCTGGATAAGAACGTCTGCTAAGTACATATAATGTAATGTAACAGAGGATAATAAAATTTTAACCAATTATAGAATAATCTTAAACTGCTGTGATTGCAACTCTTCCCCAATCCTGTGAATAGCACATATTACTACTGTGGGTGAAGGGGCAAGGGGGTGGCATTGCTCAGTGAGTAGTGCTGTCGTCTGGAGATTGGAAGGCTGCAGGTTCAATTATAGAAACTGCACAGAAGCATTTTTAAGTGTCCTTGAGTGTGCTCTGCCCTGTGATGGAATCCAGGTGTGTCCCTGCTTTTTATCCATTGAGAACTTGGATAGGCTCCGGTTACCCGCAATCCAACTTCAGAGAAGTGGTTGAAAACTGATGGATGGACCATTGACAGTCAGTCAATGGCTATATTGCATATGAAATTGTTGGTTTTGGTCGTTACACAACTTTATTGTTTATACGGGTGGTGTGCCTGCAGTGAGCTCAGACTGAAGATGTCACCTGTACAAGTGATAAAATATTTCTCTCTACAACACCTTGTGTCCAGATAAAATTATTCAACCTTTTATGTGACTTTTGTGCTTCTGTGTCTGTGAGCGTCCACATCCCATCAAAAACAAGGGTTTATGGAAAGGGCAGTGTCATAAATGTTATTTACTTTAACTAAATCTGTAAAGCCCTCTGGGATAAAACGATGATTTAGGGCTATATACTGTATGTAGGTTTCTGTTATTACCTCCAGCAGTTTGCCAGTCTGCAGGGACCAGAGGAAGATCTCAAAGGAGTCCTGAGCACCGGCACTCACCAGCTCCCCACTGGCATCTACAGCCAAAGATGAGAATTGCACTGGCCGAGGAGATGTGAATGTTCTGAAGTTACGGTACCTAAACAAACAACCACACCAACAAATGAGCAAACAATGATTGCAATCTTCTCAAACTGAATATGTCACCTGTTTGAGTGATGAAACGTTTTTTGAAAAAACTTCTGAGTTCCAGTTGAACCGATTTCCCTCTTTTTGTGTAATCCAACAATGAGTATTGTAAAGTGAGAGAGGTTTTGTTATACATGTCCCAATTAGTCCTCACATTGTGGGAGTGGACTGAGATGGAGTTTGGGGGATAAAAGCCTGATGCCCTTCCTAATGCCCCACAGCGTGTTCAAACCTGCAACATCTACCTTCTCAGGTCCCGAAGCGTGCACTCTACTATTGAGCCACTGCAATCTTAAGCATCATTCCTTATATGTGCGAACCTGATGTTTTAAACATCATCTTCAAATCCATGCATCAAATCAAGTGCCACACTCACCTGTGAAGATCGAAGGCACGGACCGTACCATCCAAAGAAGAACTGATGACAACAAAGCCACTGGAAGTGAAGGTGACGTTTGTGACGCTGCTGGTGTGTTCAGTGAAAGTGACAAAGCACAGACTGCTGTTGGTGTTCCACACCTTCACCTGGATACCAAGAACATTGATTCAAATGCACATCAGCGTCACAGATTCAACAGAAAGGCCTCGAAACATTTAGTTTATTTCACTATGAACACAACAGAGACCCTCCGCCCGTCTCCCAGCTCTATTCATCTAGCACTATGCATTTGCCATCATGGTCAAACGTCGTCATATCTGTTCATCTACAATGAGTCAGAATAAAACACCAGTATAACCATTATGGGGTAAATCTTGACGATTATTACTGAAAATAAAGTGGGGGTTTGGATATATGAGCTGTATTTGGGCCTTTATCAGGCTGTTATATCACTATTAAATTATTAGCGTGATGAGATCATAAAATTCCAAAAGGCAACATTCTGACATTGTCTTATTTCAAAATGTTAAAAATCTCACAGGGCTTCATAGAAGTGACTTAAGACAGTGTTGATCTTCACACTGAATGCAGTGTGAAGAGTACTACGTATGGTAGTGGGATTTTTCTGATTCAACCTGCTAAGGCATAGCCGATTGAAATTAGCTTGAAGTTTTAGTGAGGAAATAAGTATTTCACCCGTGCTGATTTTGTGACTTTACCCCCTTACAATTAAATGAAGGGCTTATATTTTTCATGGTAAGTTCATCTTAACAGTCAAACAGAATATTTTTTAAAATACCAGAAAATCAGCGTATGTGAATTTCAAACATTTGTTTGTGTTTTATTGAGGAAAATAAGTATTTCCCTCCCTAGCAAAACATGACTCAGTACTTGGTGGAGAAACGCTTGTTGGCAACCACAGTGGTCAAACATTTCTTGTAGTTAGTTGGCCACTAGGGTTGTGCAGATCCCAGGAGGGATTCTGACCCATCCCTTTTTCAGATCCTCTCCAAATCATTAAGGTTTGTAGGTTGTCGTTTGACAAATCGAGGCTTCAGCTCCCTCCACAGATTCTCTATGAGATTAAGGTCCAGAGACTTACTAGGCCACTCCATGACCTTAATGTTCTTCTTTTGAGCCACTCTTTTGTTGCCTTAGCTGTATGTTTTGGGTCATTGTCAGGGTGGAACACACATCTATGACCTATTTTCAGTGTCCTGGCTGAGGAAAGGAGATTCTCACCAAAGATTTCCGGGTACATGGCCCCATTCATCTCCCCTTGATCCGATAGGGTAGTCTTGTCCCTTTAGCAGAGAAAGAGCCCCAAAGCATGATGGTGGGGATGGTGTTCTTAAGGTCCAAGTCAGCTTCTTTCTTCCTTCAAACACAGCAAGTGAAGTTGATGCCAAACAGCTGGATTTTAGTCTCATCTGACCACAGCACTTTCTCCCAAACCTCCTCTGAATCACCCAGGAGCTCATTGGTTAACTTTAGATGGGCCTGGACATGTGCTGTCTTGAGCAGGGGGACCTTGTGTTCACTACAGGATTTCAATCCATTACAGCGTAGTGTGTTACCAATGGTCATCTTAGTGACTGTGGTCCCAGCTGTCTTGAGATCATCAACAAGCTCCTGCCATGTAGTTCTGGGTTGTTCCCTCAACCTTTCTCAAGGTCAGGTTCACTCCATGTGGTGAAACCTTGTGTGGAGCACCATACTGAGGGAGTTTGATGGTTAATTACTATTTCTTGCATTTTCTAATTATGGTACCAACAGTTGACTCTTTCTCACTAAACTGATTGCCAATGGTCTTGTAGCCCATTCCAGTCTTGTGCAGGGCTAAAATTTTGTCCCTGATTTCCTTAAACAATTATTTGGTCTTACCCATCGTGGAGAGGTTGGAATCTGATGAATTGATTGTTTCTGTGGACAGATGTCAATTATACAGGTAATGAGTACTTTATTAGGAGTACTAATTAAGTAAGGGGACTAATCTGTGTGCCTCCTGGTCAAATAACCGGTCTGTGGGAGTCCTAATTCTTGCTGGTTTGTATGGGTGAAATACTTATTTTCCTCAATAAAACATAATTAAATGTTGGGGGCGGCATAGCTCAGTGGGTAGAGTGGTCGTCTGGCACCTGAAGGTTATAGGATCGATCCTCGGTCCTGCACATAGCATGTCGAGGTGTCCTTGAGCAAGATACTGAACCCCTAACAGCTCACTTGATGTATGTCGCTCTGGATAAGAGCGTCTGCTAAATACCTGTAATGTAGAAAAATCATACACTGTGATTTTTTACACATCGTGTTTCTCACTGCTAAGATGAACCTACCATGAAAATTATAGACCCATAATCTATGTTTAAGGGGGTAAAGTCACAAAATCAGCAAGGTATGAGATACTTATTTTCCCCATTGTATAATGTTCTTATTTACGAATCCGCACTGCCTGATTCCCAGGCATGCACTCTACCCGCGAGCTACGGTGGCTCAATGTGGCATATTTACATTTCTAAATGTTCATTGGTCATGCACTGTCTCCTTTTTATCATTTTGGGCCATTTCTGCCTTTATTTGATAGTATGAG
>OMLC01086519.1:0-10306 GCA_900302585.1 Regalecus glesne
CTCTGTCTCTCTGTCTCTCTCTGTGTCTCTGTCTCTCTCTGTCTGTCTCTCTCTCTCTCTCTCTCTCTCTGCTCTCTCTCTCTGTCTCTGTGTCTCTCTCTCTCTCTCTCTATCTGTCTCTCTCTCTCTCTCTCTCTCTCTCTCTCTCTCTCTCTCTCTCTCTCTCTCTCTCTCTCTCTATCTGTCTCTCTCTCTCTCTCTCTCTCTCTCTCTCTCTGTCTCTCTCTCTCTCTCTCTCTATCTGTCTCTCTCTCTCTCTCTGTCTCTCTCTCTCTCTCCTGCTCAGGACTGGTGCCTGACTGAAGGCAGCAGTTGCCAAGCCAAAGTGGCTCTTACCTGAGCTGGAGGAGAGAAGAAGACAAGCATGTTTCTGTGTGTGGGGAGGGGGCAGATGAGGGAGGCAGGTGAGGGAGAGACAGCTGAGCTGTCTCTCTGTAAGCAGGCATCTTGCCACGGTGATGCTGAGTAGGGCCAAGCCTCCCTGACTGACCTGCTGACACCCCTCCCCAGCATCCCGGCCTCAGGGCACATCTTGTTCCTTTACTTGACCCAGAATCTTTTGCACATTTGAGCCTTTCTTTCAGATGTTATTCAAGCTCTTTTGAGAATGCGTGACATTTAATTCAGTCATGTTCTTTCCAAACTGGGTGAGAGGTTGCACAGGGCAAGTTTTCCGCATGGGTAATGGCTCAGGAGGCAGGACGGTTGTCTGGCAATTGGGAGGTTGGTGGTTCAATCCCTGGTCCTTGTAGACAGTGTCTGAAGGTGTCCCTGAGCCAGACACTGAACCCGTAAGATGGAATGCTGACCTTTCTGCACCTTTTTCCCAGTGAGTGCTGGGATAGGCTCCAGCATGACTCCATCACCCAACTTTGGGATAAGCGGTTGTTGGATGGATGGATGGATGGATGGATTGGTTTATGCAATATAAATGACTGGAATTAAACTCTCATAGAGTTTTGGGGGGTAGCATCCATGAGCCAGCATTCAGCAACCCACACCCATCCCCCCCGGGTCTCTTCAGTATCACAGTTGATGCTCTTAATACGGCTCGTTTGCATCTCGTCTGAATGGTAATGACAGGTAAACATGTGGAGGTCCACAGAGGCCTTGAGACACAATGAGTTTTTAGTTTCAGTGCCACCATTTGAACGCATATCTTGGGAGGATTTGGATAATCTTGTTGTGGTGAGGGGCCTGTAGCGAGGCGTGTCCAGCAGACAGATGGCTGGAGACGGGTCACGGAATGAAGCGGAGACCTCCCGGACACTCTGTAGCTTTATGAGGTGTACACGAAGGAACCATTTTGTTGATTTGAAATGGGAATCTAATATTGGTTGCAAAGGGAAATAATAGTCATGCATCCTGATCATGTCCTCGATGCTCCTGTGTGATATACGATCCTTCTGCATCAACATGAAACACATCAACAACCACTTGGAGACACTGATTTACTAATCCATCCATCCATCCATCCCTCCATTGTAAACCACTTATCTGAAAGGTGGGGAAACACCCTGGATGGGTTGCCATTCCATTTCAGGGCAGCTGTTGAAGGATTAAGGCTGGATGCCCTTCCTGATGCCTCCGGTGGGTTCGAATCTGCAGCCCCTGGCAAGAAAAGTCCAAGTCCAGAGGCTATTTGGTGGACGTCACCTGCATCAGTACTCGTTACTGTTCTGCATCTGTCTGTCAATAGATTCATACCAAGTGTATGTGTGTTACGGTGCAGAGTTCAGTAGTGTGTCTCTGACGAGCTATACTCTGCCAGTGAAGCTTTATTCTCATATACAGAGAGGGATAAAGTTGAGACACCACACACACACACACACACACACACACACACACAGTTGAATGGCGGCTGCTCCGAGGCCGTGATTCTGACATGATGGCGTCTGAAAACAGTGTGTGTAGATCAGCTGATCATCAGCGGTAGGAAGACACCAGTGAAGTGCCAGGGAGGTGACATGCCCAAGAGGTTTCCCTTTGAGGAGAAACCTCAAAGGGTCCTCGATGAGAGGTGGTGGTGGGGGGTGTCCACAGACTTGAAGGAGATGGTCGCTTCAACTCTTGTGAGCAGAGCTCCGAGTGGGTTGGTGGACGAGCCTCTGATTAAATCAGAGAGAGTGAGGAAAGTTCAGCATGAAGCCTAAAACATGTCGGAGTTCACAGGACCTGATGACGCGCTCGCAGGAATGTGTGTGATTTGCGGGTGAAATGATGAGCGGGGGGAGTGCAGCCTGGTCTGGCCGCCTCCCCCCTTATAAATAGTCCAACACAACGGCCGGTTCTTCCTCTTTCTGTTACCTGGCTAGGGGCGGCTTCATTGGCTGTATAATCTAGGAACACCGGTAAGTGTGCGACATCATCATCCTCGTTTCTTGTGAATGTACTCCTCTATGGCTCGAAGTTGTCTTTTTTTGTGTTTTTAATCCGCCACTTTCGCGCCACGGATGGACGCAAGGCGGCTGGCTGCCGAACTTTTCCTATTCACTTATGTAACTCTTGGACTAACCCGTGGCTTTGACGTGTCTGGTGAGATCGGTTCCTACTTTCGGCGTGGTACCTGCAGCTCTTTGAAACTACGCGTGTTCTGGGTTGTTGATGGGGATTTCTGGAGTTATGAAAACGGGCCGAAATTTAGGAGAATGGGGGAGGGGGAGGAGGAACAAAGACGTGGAGCTGGGGTAACGTTTTTGCTTTGAGGATGCTGTAAAGGGACCCGCAGTCACCTCTGCCATCCGGATTCTGCTCTCGAAGACAACTGTTGAGTGTCTGGTCCGACAGGTGTCCCGTCTGGACCAGGCCGCTGGTGAATATTTGGAGATCTTGGTGTAACTTAATACGACGTGGCCCAATGGAAGAACACGTGTCGCGCCTGGCCTATGGCCGACTGGGGCCTAGCGGATTCCCCGCAATGCCCAACAACACAGCGGATGCGTTGCTTTTGTCTGTATATCTGGGAATTACCGGAGCCGTGGTGATATTTGAGCGTTGGATTATCAGTAACAAAGTTTCGTGGCAAAAATGCCGACGTGACAGCTGAGGTAGCCGTGATGTTGAATGACGTGAACCGGCTAAGGTGAAACCCAGTTAGCATTTTATTTTCTTGGATGCTATCCACTGGTTTAGCTTCGCTGGACCTGGCTATTGTTCTACTACAGGCTAAATTATAGGCTTTTGTTCTGTTTTTGATTGGTTCTCCTGTTCTCCTCCACAGAAACTAAGCAACAATGGGAAAGGAAAAGACCCACATTAACATCGTGGTTATCGGCCATGTCGACTCCGGCAAGTCCACCACCACCGGTCACTTGATCTACAAGTGCGGAGGCATCGACAAGAGAACCATCGAGAAGTTCGAGAAGGAAGCAGCTGAGGTCAGATCGGCTTCTTATCTTCTTTATTCACTTATTTAAACCCATGACCAACTTTCTTGCTACTCTACACTTGAAACCAAGATGGCGTCCGCAGCGTGCCTGTTGCGACCCATAGTCCCGGCCCTAGGGTGTGGGTATCGGGTACGCGCATGCGGGGTGGGGCCTAAGGCAGGCAGAGCGTTGATAATGACTCTGCGCTTGCTCAGGGAAGGCCCCGGTTGGCTCCAACTCAGCTGAACAAATGACAAACTCATGACCACACAAACTCAGCCGGCATGTGGCTTCACACAGACTGTGAAGAAGTATGTGGGTTGGTTTTTTTGTTTAAAAAAACAAAGACAATGGCTAACTAACGCCTTGCTAAATGTCCCCGTTCATTCAGATGGGCAAAGGCTCCTTCAAGTATGCCTGGGTGCTGGACAAGCTGAAGGCCGAGCGTGAGCGTGGTATCACCATTGACATTGCTCTGTGGAAGTTTGAGACCAGCAGGTACTACGTCACTATCATTGATGCCCCTGGACACAGGGACTTCATCAAGAACATGATCACTGGCACCTCTCAGGTGAGAAGTCATGGAAGGCTTGGAATACAGCTTGTATGTAAAGTTTAAGCACACCTAACATATCTGTTTTCGCTGTCAGGCTGATTGCGCTGTGCTGATCGTCGCTGGTGGCGTGGGTGAGTTCGAGGCTGGTATCTCCAAGAATGGACAGACCCGCGAGCACGCCCTGTTGGCCTTCACCCTGGGCGTGAAGCAGCTCATCGTTGGTGTCAACAAGATGGACTCCACAGAGCCCCCCTACAGCCAGAAGCGTTTTGAGGAGATCACCAAGGAAGTGAGCACTTACATCAAGAAGATCGGCTACAACCCTGCCACCGTGGCCTTCGTGCCCATCTCCGGATGGCATGGTGACAATATGCTGGAAGCCAGTGACAAGGTTGGTGCTTTTAATTTTCCCACAACCCAACCATCTTTTTGGTAAATCATAAGTTCAGACCTGTTCCAACCTACATTTCCTTTTCGCAGATGTCCTGGTTCAAGGGATGGAAGATTGAGCGCAAGGATGGTAATGCCAGCGGAACCACCCTTCTTGAGGCCCTGGATGCCATCCTGCCCCCTAGCCGCCCAACTGACAAGCCCCTCCGTCTGCCCCTGCAGGACGTCTACAAGATTGGCGGTACAGAATCACTACTAACTTAGAGACAGGTTAACGATGTTTTGAGACCCTGTAATGATCACATCTCTCATTACACCAAAACATGCTTTGCTCTTAAAGGTATTGGAACTGTGCCCGTGGGTCGTGTGGAGACTGGTATCTTGAAGGCCGGTATGGTCGTAACCTTTGCCCCCGCCAACGTGACCACTGAGGTCAAGTCTGTGGAGATGCACCACGAGACCCTGACTGAGGCTGCCCCAGGAGACAACGTTGGCTTCAACGTCAAGAACGTGTCTGTCAAGGAAATCCGTCGTGGAAACGTGGCTGGCGACAGCAAGAACGACCCACCCATGCAGGCTGACACCTTTACCGCCCAGGTAAGCTTTGAGGATGAGACTTTTGTGGGCTAACTGTCTCTCAACCCATAGTCTCAGTCCCACAAGATCAAACTGGATTTAGCATCTCATCACTGAGAGTGCATGTCTGGTGACCCTTCATCACTACTTGCACATGATGCACCATTTATTACCTATCCTATGCATCATACTCGATCTATGTGGCATGACTACTTGGGACTCAATCTACCCTGAAAGCAACCCTCCTCGTTGTAGTCCCTCTATTTAAACCGTTAATCTTTCTCTCAACAGGTCATCATCCTCAATCACCCTGGCCAGATCTCCCAGGGCTATGCCCCCGTGCTGGACTGCCACACCGCTCACATCGCCTGCAAGTTCACCGAGCTCAAAGAGAAGATTGACCGTCGTTCCGGCAAGAAGCTTGAGGACAACCCCAAGAGCTTGAAATCCGGAGATGCTGCCATTGTTACCATGACCCCTGGCAAGCCCATGTGTGTAGAGAGCTTCTCAGAATACCCTCCCCTTGGTGAGTGATCAGATTACATCTGCTGGCCCCTGGCTAGTATGGGCGGTGGTCTGTACTGGACAGAATCTTTAACACTTGTATCAAAATGGCTTGTACTCACATGTACCTTCCTCTGTTCCCAGGTCGCTTTGCCGTACGTGACATGAGGCAGACCGTGGCTGTCGGTGTCATCAAGGCTGTGGACAAGAAGGCCGCCAGTGGTGGCAAGGTTACCAAGTCTGCACAGAAGGCCACTGGTAAAAAGTGAATTCTGTTCCTGGAGGTTGCCCCTCAGGGTGGTGGATCTGCAGCACAACACCCTGCAGGAGGTTCTCAGAAGAACAACCTGAGCTCTCTACTAAAGGACTGGTTAATGTTGATAAAAACCCATCGAAAAAGCTTTCGCAGGAAAAGAAATGACCGGCGCGGGCAACTCCTACATGGCATCGTCTTACCCGAGTCAGACGACAGCTCCTCCTCCGTTTAAACATGAATTTAAGTTGGGAATGGTTTAGAACTTTATGTTGCTTTTGATGCCACATTAATTGGAAAGTAAGCTGCTGGTAACTAATAAAGGTCTTCGAAAAACATCTTGACCGGCCAAAGCTCTCTTCTCCTTCAGGGTGGGCTGGTGGTGAAGTGCTTGTGTGCCCTGTCTTGCAGCTGTTTATAACACGTTATCTGTCTAGTGATGTGCTGCTGACTGTCCAATTGCATCGTTGGGGTTATACCATTTCAGCCAATGGCACCCCTATTCCAGTCTGACAGCAGACTTGCAGCACTCTCAGCCCTCCCACCTCCTCCACTCAGCTCGGTATAAAAACTCATGACTGGTTCTGTTCTGTCCTTTCTGCCCGGTGTAAATCAGGACATCCTTTAGCTGCCTTGGCACAGGTTGGTGAACGTGGGCCTGCTTTAATTCTGTGTTTTTCATCCAGCTTGAGGCGTGTTTGGGTTCTAGAGTCTGTTATTGCTGAGATTTGGGTGCAGGCAAACCGAGGAAATGCGATTGTTTGGGGAAAAATGGCGTATTATGTTTGTGTGTGTGTGTGACGGGTAATATGAGAGCGCCTGTTTTTATTCTAGTGGCTGCAGTTAAACTGCGTCAGGTCGCCTAATTTAGGTGGATGCGTTTGGCTGCATTCTCCATTCGCTCTAGACGTGTAATGGATTGAAGGGCAGGACGCTGTGAGCATCCTGCAGCCTCTGATTTGGTGTCTGACTGCAGTGTTGAGGCAGATCTGGTCTCCACTGTGTGACTCATGCCGCATGTAGATGCATGAACGCGCATAGACCGGCTGCTTGGTACGTGAATGCGGCAGACAACATGGCGGCGATGCGCTCCCCGACTCAACATGGAGGCTGGCTCTGAGCACATGGTGCATGAGTCACCAATTATTCAGCCCCCCCCTCCGCATCGAGGCAGGAGTCGTGCCTACGGTGACTGGGCTTAATTTTAGAGTCGCCTGTTCAAGTTTTAAAATCTGCAGTTTCAACTATGAGACGGAGAAATTACACACCGGTCATGATTTGTTTCCCCACTAGTGACTCAAAATGGGAAAGGAAAAGACCCACATCAACATTGTGGTCATCGGCCATGTCGATTCCGGCAAGTCCACCACCACCGGCCATTTGATCTACAAGTGCGGAGGCATCGACAAGAGAACCATCGAGAAGTTTGAGAAGGAAGCAGCTGAGGTTGGTTTTAAGACTCACACAAAGCAAATCCACCCCCTGACTGAAGAGCCCTTGAGGGAAATGTCTGTGACGGCTTTGTACATGAGAATTAGGCAGACTGATCAATACGCAGTTTACCGGGCGTGGTGGTTTGACGCTGCGCCACTGTCTGCACACGGGTGACCTCTGCTGGGCTTACTTGTGTAACTGCAACACCCCTGACGAGGCCTGTTGCCCAATAGCACAAACAACCCTCAAATGTAGGGCATGAATACTGATACCTATATATATTTATCTATCTATATATATATAGATAAGGGTCAGATGACTGAATTTAACGAGTTCAACTTGTGATTACGTTTCATATAAACTTTATTCATTGTACATGTATACAATGAAATGTGTTTTCTGCGTTTAATCCATCCCATTGTGGAGGAATAATGAGTAGCTGCAGCTCCCAGGGATAAATTAGGTTTCAGTGTCTTGCTGAAGGACACTTTGAAATGCTCCCCATAGGGACTGGGAATTGAACCACCAATTCTCCGATTCCTAAAAGACCGCCATACCTCCTGAGCTATAGAACCCCCTGTTTCATCCAAACTCTTTTAGTAGTCGTGTTTTTCCCCCCATTACTACCCCCCCCCAACAACTATTAGGTCTTAGTATTACTGAACCCGAAGGTCAGATGTAGTCACTGTCAGGTCATAGGTCAGGTCATAGGTCCAAATTCTAGGTAATGCTTTTACTGACACCTATTAAAGTTCTATTAATTTGGTCAATATTATAGTCTAACAACACGTAGAAGATCTGTAGTGCCCCTTTAAGCTGCTCATTAGGGGCGCTATGGTTCAGGGGGTAGAGGGCTGGTTCCGTCCCTTGCTCCTGAAGAAATTGTGTCGGAGTGTCCATGAGCAAGACCTGGAACCCCTATCTGCTCCTACGTAATAGGATACGTTAAATGCAGAACACATATTTCACCGTAGGTATACGAGGACCACATAATCTGGCTTTCCATTTATGAATCATTACCATATTATTTCCCATGGCTGTGAAAACGCATAAGCAGTGTGGTCTGAGAGAGAGCAGGGTCTGCCACCTTAAGGCAATACTTTGCATAACTGCTGAGGCCTGATGGATGAGGAGATGGACAGGAAGCAAGTGTAACGGCAGGATTTGCAAAATATTTAAATTGAAAGAAAACGCAGCAGTTATCACATTTTATCAGTTTTACCTCCGTCATATCGGAATGTTTCATAAGTCATCCACGTTCTTACGGAAGGGTTCTACAGACGACCTGACAACAGCTTAACAGGAGCGTAGCAGAGTACACTACACATGTAGAATGTGACCGAGGGGGGAATCGGCTCGGAGGATCCTGCAGCAATTTGTGAAATATTTGTAATAAGGTCGACAATACTTTGCGCAACATGGAGATACTTTGGGGCGGCACTGCGAGACAAAAGAAAAGCTTGAAGCCCTCGAGGGTCATTCAGGAGAGACGTGTCATTCAGGAACGTTTGTAGCGTTAGGCCTTTTCACGTGCAACTACGGCCATTTTGAAACGGGCTTTTAGAATCATCTAAATAATCGGGGTCATGGTAGCTCAGCAGTGGAGCTCGCCACTCGGGAACTGACGAGTCACATGTTGTGGGTTCGAACTCTGTGCTGGGTGTCGGGATGGGCATCTGACCGTAATCCCCCAGGCCCCATCTGAGCCTGAGTTCACAGGACGTGTTATAAAACCAAATCAACCCCGTTTACAGACTCACGTGTGATCCGACGTGTCAGCGGTTCAGGTCCAGACTTGAGGGTCAGTGGGACCAGCGGGTGGGGACCCCCCCTGTGGGAGACGTTCCGTTAAAGGGGCTCTGCAGCGTGTTGCTGACGCTCCACAGCACAGCCTGAAAGGTCGCAGGAGAGAAAACATGAGTATCCTGACTGTGGCCTGTGATACAGAATGGAGTCTGATCAGCTGATGTACAACTCCTCCTGAGCTCTGTCTCGTTTCTATGGGTCACAAATCTGAGTCGAGACCGAGAGCGAAGTGGCTTTAACAAGGGAGGGAAGCCTCGAGGCAGAGGAGGGGGTTTATTCCTACACTGAAGGGTTTCAGAGACCTCTGTGTCTCCATCTGCATAGAAATCCTCTTTTTCCTATGGCTCATCTGTGGTTTGTGCTCTCTCTCTCTCTCTCTCTCCATGTCTGTCTCTTTATATCTGTCTCTCTCTCTGTGTCTCTCTGTCTCTCTCTCTCTCTCCATGTCTGTCTGTCTCTTTATATCTGTCTCTCTCTCTGTGTCTCTCTGTCTCTCTCTCTCTCTCCATGTCTGTCTGTCTCTCTTTATATCTGTCTCTCTCTCTGTGTCTCTCTGTCTCTCCTGTGGTTGTCTGTGGCAGATGGGCAAAGGCTCCTTCAAGTATGCCTGGGTGCTGGACAAGCTGAAGGCCGAGCGTGAGCGTGGTATCACCATTGACATTGCTCTGTGGAAGTTTGAGACCAGCAGGTACTACGTCACCATCATTGATGCCCCCGGACACAGGGACTTCATCAAGAACATGATCACCGGCACCTCTCAGGTGAGGACGGAAGCCCGTCGACACTCCTATGACCCCGTCTCCCCGTGACACGACCTTCCCAGTCTGCTCCTCCTCAGGCCATACGTGTCACCTGACGCTCTGCTCACACTAAAGACGAGTGAAATATGTTTGGTACGTGACATGTGTCCACATGGTAGATGTCAAGTCTTTATGGAGGAGCAGGTGCAACAGGTTCCAGAACGCACAAATTATACTGTGCATACAGGTTGGAGGCAGTAGGCCTTCAGTTGTGATTCCCACACTGAGAAGGTTTCACATATCTCCATCGCAGTCTCTCCACTGCTCCTCTCAGCCTCACCCACCAGGGGGCACCACAGCAGATCATCATCTCCATCTCTTCCTGTCCTCTACATCTTCCTCTGTCTCACCAGCCACCTGCATGTCCTCCCTCACCACATCATAAACCTCCTCTTTGGTCTTCCTCTTCTCCTCTAGCCTGGCAGCTCCATATTCAGCATCCTTCTCCCAGTATACCAGCATCCTTCTCCCAGTATACCAGCATCTCTCCTCCACACATGTCCAGACCATCTCAGTCTGGTCTCTCTGGCTTTGTCTCCAAACCCTCCACCCTGAGCTGTCCCTCTAATATACTGGTTCCTGATCTGCTCCTTCTTCATCACTCCCAATGTAAATCTCA
>OMLC01086532.1:2214-44476 GCA_900302585.1 Regalecus glesne
GGGGGCATGGGCGTGAGACTGGCCCCCACGCCCAGAACAGCGCCTCCTGAACCTGCCAGTTCCTGTAAGACAGATTACAGTCATTAAAACATTTAAGCAGAGAAGCCATTTAAGCTGTGGCTGATATGAGGCTATTGTGAGAAGCACGGGTTTTCTGTGCACCATGTGCGCCCCCTGTGGAGTAAAACGGAAGTGTTTTGCAGATGAACTACTTTTTAAAGAAGCTTCGTCTCCTCTTGTCACAAAATTCAATGCCTGGTAGCTTGTGGATTGGTTTTGAAGAGAGAGGTGAGATTCAGCAGTGTTTTGGAATGACCATGACACTGCATCAGAATTGAACGGGGACTGATAAATACTCAGTAAAGATCTGCTCCCAGTGCTCTTTGGTTGACATACTTTGGTATCTAGCTTTAGTGTTTTAGAGGGCAGAGGACCGTGATCTCTGTGTTTAACCCATCTTATTGTACAGACGCAGTGAGCAGCTGCAGCGCCTGGGGACCAACTCCAGTTCTTTCTCCTACTGCCTTGCTCAGGGGCACAGGCAGGTGTATTAACCCTGACATACATGTCTTTATGATGGTGGGAAGAAAACCGACGCACCCAGAAGAAACCCATATAGACATGGGGAGAACATGCAAACTCCACACAGAAAGGACCTGGGATGAGATTTTAACCCCGGACTCTCTTGCTGTGAGGCAACATCGCTAACCACTGGACCACTCTTTGGATTCATAACGACAGCATGGGAGGTGAATCTTGCCTTTTGTAGCTTCTCTCGTTCACTAAGCAGAGCTGACTCCATCACGTCCCAGGTCACAAACTGATCCAGTTCCTCCAGGTCTGGAAACCGCCCCATTGTCTCCCTGAGAGATGCCTGATGTAAATGGTATGAGAAATAGAGTCAAAGTGAGAGAAGAAAAACAACAACAGAGGTTTGTGTGGTGTCAGTGGCCTAGAGACTCCGGATGTTGAGTTGATCAAGCCATCCTTCCATCCCTCCATCCATCTATCATTCCATCCCTCCATCCATCCATCCATCCATCCCTCCATCCATCCATCCCTCATCCCTCCATCAATCCATCCATGCATCCATCCATCCATCCATCCATCCATCGTCAACCACTTATTCTAAGTCAGGTCATGGGGTCATGCTGGAGCCTATCTCAGCGCTCATGGCCGAACAGCAGGGAAACACCCTGTACAGATCATTTGTCATTCTCAGGGCTTGAGCAGTCAGGGGCTCAGTGTCTTGCTCAAGGACACTTCAGCACACTTTATGAAAGAGCAGGGGATCAAGCCAGTAACCTTCTGATTAATAGACAACCCACTGCTGAGCCATGCCGCCATGGCCAAGTCACAACAACAGTACTTACAAATTAGGTTGATTATGCTTCATCGTTTTCTGAATTTGGGGCCTTCCTCTGTCCACAAACTCACCATGACTGCCTCCAGCTCATCCACGCGGCGGCAGCACTTCTCCAAAGCGTCTACCCTGGCGGCCAGATCCCCTGCGTTCACCTGGACACACAGAGAGTGAGAACACTGATGGAAACGGATACGGGTACTCGCTCCTGTTGTGCCAAATCCCTGGTGTTGTGATGCTCGACGGCTAAGCTGGTCCAGAGTCGAACCCTTGCCCTGTCCTCCACGTGACTCTGTGTTCCCTACAGTGGATGAATGAGGACGTAGAGAGGGCCCAGAAAAATGCTTTTAATGCTTTGACACCCCTCTTTATTGCAGGGACAGGGGGCATCAAAGTCCGATCACGGAGTCATGCTGGAGCCTATACCAGAACTCACTGTGAGGAAGGTGCGGCAACGCCCTGGACAGGTCACTAGTCCATAACAGGGCCTGAGCAGTTAGGGGTTCAGTCTCCTGCCCAAGGACACTTCAGCATGCTTTCTGCGGAGCCTGGGGATCAAACCACCCATCTTCTGATCACTAGGCAACCCCCCTGCCTCCTGATAATACTGGTCATATATTGATAGTATAGTATGTGTGGAAGGCCCACTGTGAGCCAGCTGAAATGGGCTGCAGGGGCATGGCAGGTCAGTCTCCAGACCGGGTCTTGGGACTCTAGGGGATTTGTGGGCTGCATAGAAGAGGAGCCATCAGGGAGATCTTGGGAACCACTGATTAGGTTTCCCATTGGCTCTGGGTGAGGAGGCGGGACATAAGCATCATGGGCTACCTAGACCCCTGGCCGGGTCTGGTGTTAAGACCTGAAGCCCCTGATGACCCCGTGATTTTAGACCCCGGCTGTAAAGAAAACCGAATCAACCTGTGACAGCAGTACGTTTGTGTGGGTGACGTGTGTCCCTCCGGGCTGGTCTCACCTCCTGCAGGCGGTGCCGGAGCTCCTTGACGTCGTCCCTCAGCTTGTCTCTGGACTGCTTCAGCTCGTGGATCTCCCTCAGCAGGTCCTGGATGAGCGCCATGGACTGGAGACACAACAAAAGGGAACAGTGTAAACCCACTGGCTAAACACACAGTTCCAGGTGTTTGCTCTTCGCGGTAACAGCCAATCCTTGATCAAGGTGTTGGGCATGCCGCAACTCCCGACATGCCGTAAGTGTGAACCTGCATTAGCCCCAGGTCTCAATCCCTCGGTGGGATTCGGGCAGACTGATATGGGAACACTCGCGGACTCAGATAACCCCCCACCTGACAACCTAAATTGAAAAGTGTCTTGAGAATCCTCCCCGTGGCACTGTCTCCCTGACCTCTGACCCCCGGGGTCAGGTTTACAAGGACATCGGAGGATGTTGAGAAAAGGGACGCGGCGTTTCAAAGGATCATACGCGAGACGTGTCAAGCTGTCACACCGTTTTCAGATGCGGCGTCCCGGGTCTGAGGGGGGCGGGGCTTCGGCGTTCTTCCAGGCAAACAGTGGCGAGTAGGCCGTCTCTTTACCCAGCCTGTTTGGTTTTGCTGCGAGGTGGCCGGGCCGTTGTTGGCAGGGTGAATTGTGGGATTCCAAATCAGGAATGTGTTGTTTGTTACAAACACAGGCCAAACAAAGGAAATTCCTGAGGTGCGTTTGAATTTACTAACCGAGCCTTTTGTTGCATGTTTAGAGTGTCAAATGTGCCCAGACATGAAATGATGCATGGCGACCCCACGGGACCTCGCGGCCTTTCACCAGCCCAGGCTCGGGGACTAAGAGGCTGTGAATGAGTGAGCTGTAAAGTAGGAATAGGGCCCACTGTAGTCTCTTGGGGAGGCCGTGGCCTCTCATTGGTCACATTCACACGAGGGTTCACACAGGTGTCGCGTCTCCGATGGAGACATGTGGTGGAGAGAAAAGGTCGCGGTTTGTGATTCTGCTTCTGTTAGCTTCTTCCCTGGGACAGCGGTAAAATGAGAGGGGATGAGGTGAGATGAGATATTCCTTTATTAGTCCCACAGGGGGAAATTACGGTGTAAGAGCAGCAAAGTGGAAAACCCATCAGAGGCATCAAATCTAAGACGTAATATATAACAGCAATTTAAACAAGGGGGAGATATGAACACTATGTCCAGCATGAACAGGAAAAATACACTCAGCATGCTATGTGATCCACCTGTTCATCCATTGAATTTGGTAGCGCGTGGGCTTTGGGAACCGATGAGCCAGACGTTGCAGGTTCGAACCCACCGCAAGGCACCAGGAAGGGCATCCGGCCTTAATCCCCCCGAGCTCCGTCAAAGTCCCCCCCCCCCACACAACATGGGGACTAATGGTGACAGGTAGAAATTGGACCTCTCATTAGCTTCTGTTACTCTGTAATCCACATGTCTGTTAACAGTGAGCCATTAACTGGCCTGACTAACATAGCTGGTGGCCATCAATCCTTCTCCAGCACCGTGAAAGCCACTCAGCTGACTTAACAGAACCAGAACAGGTGACACAGGGGTCACGGTGGAACTGACACCCCCGAATAAATACAATTCCTCTGACAAGCCAAGGCTGAACCCTGCCAAAGGATCTGTGACACGTGGTGTACGGAGGTCGTCCCGGCCTGCAGCCGAACACCCTCGTCTCTGTGGAGCAAGAGGTCTGCGGAGACGTGACAGGCTTGGGGAGCGGAGGCCAAACGGGTCACATAGATGCGGTCAGGTCGGGGGTGGCGGATACGGCAGCTGACCCAAAGTACAGAGGACATGAATGATTCAGGTGGGTTTTCAGAGATGAGCATCGCCTGCACCTGCCTGACATCCCGCTTTTCACCCGCGAGCTATTCATGCCTTGACAACCAGAGTCATCTCTGCAGGGGACTAATTACCCTTTGTGGAAGCCAAATGCAGAGAGAGGGAGAGATGGAGAGAGATCAAGTGCAAGATAGGGAGAGGTGATGGCAGGTCACAGCAACCTCACAGCAACTGCTCCGCCTCGTAACACAGCTTGTATCGGTCAAACCAAGAAACCTGAACAGAGATGCAGTGGGCCACAATGAGAGAGAGAGAGAGAAAGAGAGAGACAGAGACAGAGAGAGAGAGGTCATTTGAGAAGTCGGGGTGGTGCCCATCTCTCATTGTATTCCGCTCTGTCATCATTGTCCATGTCCTGCATGCTGAGTAGCCCGGACAGGTCTGAAAGGCCCTGATAACAGTGGTCACGGGTCATGGTGAGCGTTGCAGCTAGGACTGAAACAGAACCAGTTTATTTCTTTTGAGCAAGTCTTCAGCGATGCACGTCAAGGGTCACCATTTGCCCTCCTCCAGATCCTCCAGATCGATTCTGGTGGACACTGTGAGCAGCTCAACTCATGGACGGGCTGAAACGTCCACTCTGCAGTGGCCAGCATCACTGGAGCCCATCCATGATCTGATCCTGTCACCTCCGTCAAGTCAGACCAGGGCAGTTAATCCCCTCCCCTGAGGCTTCAGAGAGACGCCTGCTTTGCTTGTCCTCGTTAGTCCCCATATTGTGGGAGTGGACGTGGACTTGGGTAGAACTCAGGGAGTTAAGGCCAGACACCCTTTCCTCCCTGAAGCCCGATGGTGGGTTTAAACCCACAGCATCTGGCTCGTCAGTTCCTGAAGCCCATACTCTACGACTGAGCTACTGCTGTCTCAAGACTACAAGACCACCCCCCTCACCTGGTAGGATATGTACCACACCACCCTAAGCCCTTACCGCACTGGCACAGGTTCGAATCTGACCCTTTGCTGCATGTCATCCCCTTCCCCCTGCCTTTCCCGTCCCTCTCTCGACTAACTTATCGAATAAGGGAGAAATGCCAGAATGAAATACCATCAAGACTTTATGACTCCGTGGTAGGTGGACCACGACACCTCTCCACATCTAGCCGCAAAGCAGCGCTGTACGAGCATCCTACACTATCTCCTCATTGTCTCCAAAATGGAGACTCCAGATGGCCCCTTTGTGCCACATAATGTGACGTGCCTCCTCCATCCGGACCTGTGAAGCACATGTGTGCACACACGTGTGTGTGTGTGTGTCTGAGGATCTTAACTCGGGTCTTTCTCATGTGGTCTTGTGTGAGGTGTGTTGAGACCTGGCACAGAGTCATGAATCACGGGTGAAGCCCGCGTCTCTGGCCTTGAGGAGGAGCCTCACCTGGGAAACGCCGTCCTCATTGGCCTGGATCTTGCGGCGGAGCTGCATCAGCTGCCACATGTCGTCCACAGGTGTGCTGGAGGCTGAAGTGAGCTGCAGGAAGTCAGTACCGCTCGGCAGACTTTCCACCACTGCAACTTGCTTCTCCTCCACATGTGGGTAGGAGGGGACACTGGTGGTGGCACCAGTACCACCAGTAGCTGCAGCCCTCTCACTGGGAGACCTGGTGTGGGGCCGGCCGTGGGAAAGCTGCTGCGGGGGGTCCTCTGGGTCCCAGGCGATGGTCACATTTTGAATTTTCAAGTGTCCCAGAATGGCGTGGAGGACGGCGCTCAAGGCGTTGAAGTTGACGGCTCCCACTTCGGGAGTGCCGATGGACAAGTTGACCAAGTTGTACAAGCTGATGTCACCTGACATCGTTTCCCGCAGATTCCAGCCGGATTGCTAGACTAGAAAATCATAACACGACACGACATCCGGCGTCTCTATGGGCAACGACAGGCCCGCATGTAGCCTCGTTATCCTCTGAAAGTCCTTCGAACACACGACTGTTAGAGAGCCGCGCAGCCCGGCGCGGCCCGCCGTCGGCTCATGGGCTTCACCGTGGAGTCGACTCGGAGCAAATCAAAGTAAAACTACTGAGGCGGCCTGACCACAGACTCAACGAGTCCACATCACTTGTTAGTTCCGTCCAGGTGGGGGTTCTGCTTCTGTGGTGGCCCAACTAATCTGTGGTACTGCTTCAGGTCTGGTTCTTATCTCCCACAACCACCGCGGGACGTCATTGGTCGTCTCGGTTCTGTGCTGTGACTGGCTGCGCTCCGTCCGTTACAGCCCACGTTGACTCACAGCGTCCCGGTGTCCTGTCAAAACTTGCGACCGTGGAAAACTGTTATCCCGGTTGCCCTGGACGCGTAGACAAACAAGGGAAGGCCACTTCCCTAGGCGGTCGTCACTAGATGGCGTCCTAGAGAGGAGACAACGCTCGTTGACTCGACCCAGACCCTAACCACACGGACCCCATTTTCAAACGGAACCAAATCCGAACCCACAACCCTGACCGGACCAGGAGGTGGAGGCATCCACGACTCCCCTGCCAAATTCTCTCGGATCGATGCTCAGTTTTCTGCAGGCCCGTTAAGGCGTCGTCATGATTTCTGACGGTAGCAGATTTTGATGTAACACCTGGTCCCTAAGCAACGTGAAGCGGCGACGTGTTTGTCAGTTAACATACTCATCACCCTTTTCCCATGGCTAAAGGATGACGGCCCTCATCACATGTCCAGCTTTTTGTGCTTATGCTGTTGTCTCGCAGCAAAAGGGTCTTGGGTTCAAATCCCATCCAGCCCAGGTCCTTGTTGTGTGGGGTTTGCATGAGTTTCCTCTGGGGGGTAGTTTCTTCATAGCATCAGAAATACATGCATGTTTGGGTTAATACTCCTGCCTATGCCCCTGAGCAAGGCCATAGGAGAAAGAACTGATAAGAACTGATACACCTGATAAGTCATTTATATGATAGGGTGCCTCAAGAGGTAGGGTGGTCGTGTAGTGATTAGAAGATGGGTGGTTCAATCCCTGGGCCATGGTGGAAAGTGTGTCAAGGTATTATTGAGCAACATACTGAACCTCTAACCACTCACGCCCCGAGATGGAGTGGTGACCTGTTCCGGGTGTTTCCCTGCCTTTCATCCAATGAGCACTGGGATACCCCCCAGTATGACCCTGATAAGTGGTTGACGATGGATGGATTTTAAGTGATGCCAAACTGACATGTGGAACATCTGGACAAGGTAGCAAGTAAACAATTAAAACAACATTTTATTGCTAACAAAAACAGAAAAGCAGGAAAATCTGTGTCATCTTCAATTATCAATACATTCAAGTATAAAATTATTTTCATGGTAGGTCTAAACATGTGATTCCCTTAATGTCCGACAGATTGCATCAAACCCAGTTGTGGTAAGCAATGCTAGGCCAACCTCCACCCAGCACTACATGACATATGATCCTTAGAGCGAGTGATCCATCAAATTACATTTTCCACAACAATAAAAGTTAATGCTTAATGTAGTTATCGTGTGCCCTGTCCAACTATAGCATGACAAAACCAAACAGCACGAGAAGACGCGTTTCTCCTACTGCTCAAATACAATGATGTGAAAACTGTCAGATATATAAATATATGTCAGTATAAGCGTTTACTACTCCAACTGTGCAGCAAGTCGTGTTGTAAAGACAAACTCCTTCAGGTGCCTCTGGTTCCCAGCGTGATACTAAAACTCAGTTCCTTCATAGACTACAAAAATGGTCGTCCTTTTGTTTTTTTCCCTTGAAAGTTTTCCACGGGGGTCAGGGGAGGGGTGGGTGAGAGGAAGGGTCGAGGGTGAGTAAAGGACTGTGTCCTGGACAAAACCCAAACACAGCATCAGTTGATTTATTCTGCTCCAGCTGCAGTTGCACACTTTTAAACCACCAGATTGTCCATGATAAACAGTGCAAGGGTTTCCTCATGACAACAGTCCCTGCAGATCCTCTGACTGACCCAGTACATACATGATAATAGGGGAAAAAATCACGATGATGGATATGTATAATAAAATACACATACCAGGGTAAACATGGCTGCTATAATGGCAAACAAAAATGAGGAGTTGGAAGTTGAGATGTAGTTTCCTGATCAGTTTTTTCATTTAGTGTCTCTGAGTGCACGTCCTTGCGTAATTGGACGGCACAAGTGACATATGGTCCGATTAGACTATCGGACATGTCCGCTGTGCACACCAGACCCATAGACGTCAGTTCAAAAGATCCATTTCACCGTAACAGCAAATTACTCAGTGAAATTGGCAACTTTGGCATTAAGAGCCGTCTCCGAGTCGTAGCAACCGAGTTTCATATTGCAAACCAGCGAGCACAATATGAGACCAGCTGAACATCTTCCACAAGTTACAGGACAGTAGATACGTAAACCGAAGAGGGAATTCAACAGTAGATGCGGGCAATCAAGGCTTCTCTCTGCAGAAATCTAACTGTTCCATGTAGCTTGGCGTGACAGACAGCCCTGACACAGTCCTTTGGCCCTTATTTAAAAAAAAAAAAAAACGAAAAAAATATCATTGGTATTGAAGACTAGATGGTTCTATAGCAACTAGAGATGTTACAGTGTTGGTCTAGTTTTGAAACACTGAGGTTGTTCAGCCAGGAATTAATGCGAGAGGAAGCTGGGACACTTCCCGGATGGCTGTGGAATAATCCCTGGATGACTCCTTCAACAGCAGATAGTACCTTTGACTGCAGCCTCCCTTGCCAATGTAGTGATCAGATGCTGTCATAGTCAGAGTTCCGCTTGCTGGACACCACCTGCTGCTCAGCCACGAAGAAGGACATCGAGCCCAAGAAACCGACCACCACCAGGATGAGCAGCTGCCAGTGCAGCACCAGATAGTTGCTGTAGAAGAAGGCCAGAGCTGCCATAATGGACTGCGGAGGAGAAGGACCCCGTGTTATGAGGTACCAAACTGGAAGGTTGTTTCCCACATGACTATGATGGCAATCAAAGTATATTTAGCACACAGACATCATCTGGAGCATTTAACATCATGCTACGACCATAAGCACTATCATTATGTGCATTCTACTCTCCAAGTCTAAGATCACAAGTAACACCGACATAGCTCTGTGTCAGTACAATAAAACAGTGCAGGCTAGTAGTGATCAACTGAATTTCAGTGTACCTGAATGAATTTGAAGACAGCGAAGGCAGGGGCACTGTCCTCACGGAACATGTAACCTACGATGCTGAGCAGCTGAGTGTTGAAGCAGCTATCTCCCATGCCCAGCAGGAAGCTACACAGCAATGCAACCTCAACACTGGGGTGCCCAGCAAGCAGACAAGAGAAAGGGAACAGGAGAGACAGAAGGAACACAATCTCGGGTTACCACAGCACTGACAGAAACGCCGAGGTCAATAGAGAAGCGATACAATCCACTTCTGCTGCCATCAACAAATCATGTCAAAAGGACAATGGGGACATCCCCTCTTCTGGGATACTATTGATATAATCAAATGTTAATGGTCTGTATCCCTGACCCTTGTGTACTTTGTACCTGGGAGTGATGTAAGCCTGCAGATCTGTTCCTTTCTCCGGGGCCATGGGAGCGTCACGGGCAATATTGAGGAAAATCAGGTAAAACGCAATGAAGTGGGTGATGAGCCCCAGGATCACCACCGGGCTCCTTCCAAACCGGTTGCACTTGTTCAGCATCCCAAATATGCCCCCTCCTGGTCATATAGAAAGCCACACACCACCACAGATAAGAAGAAAACGAAATTGAAGGACCCTTCTGTTATCTGTACACTCGTCCCTTGTTCTGTAGCATTTCTAGCCTATGATTGATGCATTATACAGAGTAACAGAAGTGAAAAGGAGGAGTTCAACACACCCCAGTTGACTCACCCAGAATCTCTCCTAAGCCAATGAAAATCCCTGAGACGCCAATCAAACTTTTGGCATCTTTTCCAAACCGCGTCATGGCTCCAATACATGTCCCATAAACCCCACTGTAAAAAGTCAACTCCAGACCTGAAAAGCCAAAAGGAAGCAGAGGTCAAGAATACAATCTTACCTGCACAGTCCTGTCCACCATTTTGTATAGTCCAGCTTGACTATCTACAATAGTCATTGCTTTGACAATTATATTTGCTGTAACGTATGACAGAAGAGGTACTGACCTGTGTATGCGATGGAAGTACTCAGTAACAGCATCTCTTTGGTGACCAACAGTTTGCACGCTTTTACTGTAATGAGAGAGACCATGCTTCATGTATAAGATGCTTATGTCCTGACAGTAGAAAAAAAAGAGTTTCTTTTACAACCCACTGGGGCTTATGAGCTTACCAAAAGCATCCGTAGCCTGGGAGAAGATAGCTCTCCTAGAAGTTCTGCAAATAGCGGGGGGGGTTCAGAAACACAATCAGTAAAATGAGGAACATGTTCACCATCGTACAACTTTTATTGCTTGCTCAAGGACACTTCAATAAGCTTTCTACAGGGGTTAGGAATTGAACCACCAATTTCTGACAGCTAGAAGACCACCCTTCCTCCTGAGCTATGGTGCCCAAGATCAGCATCAGAAGGGCTTTCTACCAGTGGCCAAGGTTGCTTTGTTGATGATGATTTAGTATTGAAACGTATAACTTGAGACACTTCGCACATCATAGTTTTGACACTTAATTCTATCACAAATGATCATTATTCTCATACTACATTATCTACAACAGTTCATGTCTAGTGAGTGCAACTCATATTTTGTAATGTTAATCTTGGCTTATAGGTAAACACAATCGAATATAACTACAATTAGACAATTCCTAATTTTTCACCCCACCCCACCCTCATAGCCCCCTCAATGACCTTTAGCAGAGACCTTTTTTCCCATGGAGAATTTCCATTCAAATCCATCTCTAAACTAGACTTAGTTGTCATGGTTACATTATAGAGAGGGCTTGAAGGGGAACGTGTATGAGGGGCAACAAAGGGGTAGTGTTTACAGTAAAAGGTCACCTTCCTCTCCGGTGCTTTTTCACTCGGTACTACCCTTTCTCAGGACGTTATGGTACACTCACCCGGCTACAGATGAGCTTTCGAGGGATTCGGTCTGCAGCAGAGACTCCGATGCCTCAGAGGACGCAGCCTCAGGATCGGGCTCAGGCTTCCGGATCAGAAAGAATAGGAAGCACCCGACCAGACTGATGACCGTGAGAGAGATGAACACCGTCTGACGGTCTTTTTCTGAGACACACAAAGAAACCACAACAACCACCAAACATGACTCAGATGCTTAAAATGAGATTGCTGCTGAGTAGTGTCCCTCGGAGGAGGAACACAGCCCTACATGAATAACAACACAGTCTATAAATAGCAACCCAACTCGTTTAAGATGGGAGTTTGGAAAATTAAGAGATAAAATTAAATCCAAAGTACCTGTGATGTGAACATGTCCGTACCACGCAAAATATATGTACAGGTTTCCAAAGAATAAGCTGTTGACAGATAGAGAATGTTAAGAAAATCTCACACACGTGTGACTTAAGCAATCAGTTGAGCAGCAGCAGTGGACAGCAGCTGTGCAGAAGAACTAGGTTTCGATAAAGAACAGCAACAAGATTCACCTGAACTGCAACAAGGCCCAAAATATACCACTGTTTCTTCCAATGGTGGAATCAGTGGAGTTGATAGCCAGCACGTTTCCCTGAGCTGTCCACAACACTGTAGTAAAGACCACACAGCGTTATTACACAGACTGAAGGTTTAACACAGAACAGAATCACGTGTCGTATCAGAGAGGGATGATGATGCTGCAACTTTACCTGCTGCTCCGACTCCGACAAACACAGAGGCTGTGTAGAAGCTCCAGGTGTAAGGGTAGATGAACATGGCGATGTAGCCACTGTGGAGCAAAGCATCACTGTTAGCACGTCAGGAGCCTGGCTAAGCATGAATGGCCAGTCTTCAGGTAACGCGTAAGAGGGTTTGCTGAGGCTCCGGTGGTCAGTGTTGACAGGAGGATACTGACCTGTACAATAATCCACTGAAGAACATGGAGAGCTGTGGTCCTATGACAGCCACCACTGAAGGGGCAATGAGGTTGGATGCTGAGAAAACTCCATAGATAATGGACATACTAGATATGGAGTGACAAAAGAGATTCTTTCAGCCAAGTGGTACAAGGAAAGACACTTTTATGCACGCTCAATGTATTCCTAAAGTTAAATATGTTCACAGCATTTAACCCATGATAGTGCAGAGGAGCAGTGTGTGGTTGAAGTGTTTGTAGAGCAGTTAAGGGTCCAGTGTCTTGCCAAAGGACACTTCAATCCACTTCCTGAAGGATCAGGGGATTCAACCAGTGACCTTCCGATTACTAGACAACCTGATTTACCTCCCAAACAGATGCTGCCCTAAAATATTACCCTTTTTCAGAGAAAGACAACTCTCAGTCAGAGTATGAGACTAAATGAGCTGTTCAGAGGAACGGTTCTGCGCATCATGTGGACATGCTGTGTCAGATGCCAACAGTAAAACTTAATGAGAGCACATGACAAGGTGATAACCGTACCTGGTGTACCCAGTCCCATGGAACTCAGAGCTGTTGAAGCTTGTGATGACGGTTTGCTGGAAGGACAAAGGCCAGGGGGAATGTTAGCTGTAACCCCACAAAGGGCCTTCAACCACACAGGTGAAGAGCGGCTGGATTGTGTGTGATTAAGGTGGACTTTGTATCGCCCATATCAAACTCACCTCTATATTCCCACATGTCTGGAAAGCAGTGAACATAAACATGAACCCAAAGCCAAGGATGACTATGTTCAGCAGCGCCTTCCCCTCTGGACTCATGCTGGCAGCGTATACGTGTCCCAGAATCCCCAGAAACCGAAATCCACATGTGTCTTGAGCGTCAACAGCTCATCTGAGAATGAAAGCAGAGAAACAAACATCTGGTTGTTTGTACCTTGGACAGAAAAGATCACACCCCCCGACACCTTGACCACGAGTCAATGGAGTCTCTGTACAGCAAATGACTCAAAAGTGACCCTGATTACAAGGGTCTAACTCAGCAAGCAGAGGCAGCGGGTCTTGGGGGGAACAACTCACCGACGGTGCTCTGTCCAGGGCTAACTCTGCGGCTGTTCTCATCTGAACCGACTCACCGTGCACCTGACATCATGGTAAACTAGTGAGTAGGATAAACGATCGATTCTGACAATCGCAAGCAGCGTTTAGCTGTACAAAGTTGTATTATTTGGCAGTTTAAACACTTTCATTCGTCTGGTGAGGAAATCGACTCACCGTCTTCTCAGCATCGAGCGGTTCTGACCGGAGTCATGTGAAACAATCAGCTGACCGGAAATCCGCGTCTCAATTCAACTACGGAAGAGCTCGATCACTTGTAAGATTTGGCCCAGCAAAAAAATAAATAAAATAAAAAGTAGACATTTCAACAAGGCTACGGATGGCCTCGTTACAGTAATTTATTTCTTTACATATACAATAATAATGATAATAATGATAATGATGATAAATTAAACATCTCCACGCAGGGCCCAAGTCCACTCATTGCACAAAAGAAAGTTCGTCTCAGAATTTGTACTGCCCCCAAATTTCAGGATCCGTCTGTTCTTGTAGCATGTGTACCGCTGCCTGTGATGATGGGCGGGACACCCAGCCAATCACTACGATAGGAATGAGATCATCTGACACAAGCTATGAAGAATAGGAGGAGCTTTCAACATTCACATGAAGGGCTTCAGATGTTTCATATTGTGACTTTTTTGACTTATCTGCATAAGCGGTTGACGATGGATGGATGGATGGATGGATGACTTATCTGGGGTTAGATTTTTAATATCAGTTTAGTTTGGAACACAGAGGGAATGAATACATTTCATTGTGGTTCTGGTTTCATTATCCCAGCTACACTGTCGTCATCTACAGACAAGACAGCAAGACAAAGTCCTAACCAAGAACATGATGAAGTCAAACATGACTCGGCTGTCTGATGGGGGGAGCTGCTGTCATTGGTATGAAGTAGACGTTTGACAGTCACTGTCAGAATACATCTCAAAATTATTATTATTAGCTCTTGAAGCATTGAATTATTCTCTTCCACCTCACCTCCCTCTATTTCTTCTTCATTAGCATCCTCTTTTATGCTGAAGTGCACCCAACTAGAGCAAAGTCCTTACCTATATCTATAAACACGGTGGTATTTTTTTTATTTGTCCAGTGTCTTACAGACAAATGAGGTCTTGTTTCCATATATGTGAAGAATGTTTTCAAATCCATTTTTTAATCATCTTTGCCAACCTGAGTCTTTAACAAGAGGCTGTCATTTACATATTTTGGGCAATTAAGAAATACATGCTCCACAGACTCGGTTTGATTGCATATGTCACAGTTTCCATCTGGGTGCTCCCCAATGAGATGCACTGATAAATTGAATCTGGCAAAGCCCATCATGACCCTGCTGCTCAAGCTGTGTTCTCCTCAATTTCTCCCCAGAGTCTTTTCCACTCCCAACTTCTAGCTGGATCTGGTACAAATGTCTTCCTTCCAAATCGACATCCTACATTTTCTGCTGCTGTGTATTGATCTCGGGCCTTTTGTCTGTTGTCTGCTGGTTGATGCTGGAAGTTCCACCTGAAATGCTTTTAACCCATGTTTGGCCAGCTGGTCCACTACTTCATTCACCCTTATCCCCACATGAGCTGGAATCCACACTAACTGTACACCTATACCCAACCTAATAACCCTGGATAATAATTGTAATATTTCATAAAGGGCGTTTTTCTGCAGTGTGAGGATGTATTTTTATGACTATTCAAGGCTGTGCTGGAATCTGAACACATTAAAAGTCACGTGGGTTTAACATGTCAAGAGCTGATGAAATAACCACAATTTCTATTTCATCATCTGACCTCCAACTCCGGAGCATGAGATGCACAACTGACTTTGCCATCATCTGGATTTCTTTAGACCCCTCAGTGAATATATGAACATGATGTCTGTATGTTTCATGTACAGCAGTGTTCACATGAGCCTGCACATTGATTCTATGTATTTCTAACGTACCTCAGCCAATATTGAAACATCCAGTATTGATGGAGGTAGCAGTAACCATGGTGGAACAGATGATGTTAATATAACGTGATTAATATCCCAGTCATTAGTTCCTGATTCATACCTGTAATTCTTCCTCAATGGCACGCTTTAAATTATTCTGTCGTTTTCCCAACTCATACTGAAGCTCTGTTGTGCACTTCAGCACAGCGGATATCCATTAACCTGAAGTGTCGTGTCGGCTTTATAAAGACCCAAGTCTCGTCTAGGTGTCGCGATATCTGGCCACCCCGCTTGGACTGGGTGAGTTGTACTTCCAGGGCATGGAGCGGAGGAACGGGTATAAATAGACTCTAAGCCTGGGTTAAGGATGGCGGGGAGTGATGATGCTGTGGATGTAAATGGCTGGACTTGTGAGGTGTGGAGAGATTAACGAGCTAGGGAGCATGGCAGTGTCGGCGGTAGTAGGTCTGATGGGAGAGAGGAAGGTAGGGCGATGTGGAGGAGGGGCGGTGAGGCGAGAGTTTGAATACCTGCTGAAGGGGCTGGCGTTAGGAATGTTGGTCCTGTGGCATTATCAACCCAGTTAAATGACAACATTTGGTGGGATTTTGGTAGCTGAAGTGCTGGATGGCGATAGCCTATTAACCACATGGAGCAGGTAGAAAGCAGTGAAGTTGACTAACGTGAGCAACCAAGTGGTGGTGGAGGAGGATGAGGAGATGGGTGCTGTATATGAGATGCCAGTGTAGGACAAGGAAGAGGCTGTGAGGGTGTTTGTAGCTTTGGAAATCATGGTGCTTTCATACAACGAGGTGTGGCAGGGTGGAAGCCTATCATCACGTTGGAAATTGAGCTGTTCTAGTGCCAATCAGCCCTTCTCGACCAATATAACAATCACGTCCACATGTGTGAGATTAGAAGACATGTTTATGTGTCATCGTACATACATGCAATGGCTTGTGTTCATTGCATTTGACCCATCCTATTGTATAGGAGCAGTGAGCAGCTGCAGCTCCCAGGGTGCCATTTGGGGGTTCAGTGTTTTGCTCAAGGACACTTAAACACACTTTCTGAAGGAACCGGCGATCGAACCACCAATTTTCCCCTCATCAGACAACCACCCTCTCACTGACCTCAGTAGATTAGTGTTTGGTCAGATCGGCTCTGAATCACAAGTGTGGCACATGGGCCTACGTCTAAACCCTTATTTTAATGAGAAGCGGGGGGATTCCAAGCATTTAAGGGTATATGGTGGGGCTCTTGAAGCAATGTTTGTATCGGCGCTGAAGGTGGGAACTAGTATGTCATCTGAGACTAAAGAAAGCTCACACTATAGCTCCACAATAATGGAGAATGTGAACATTGTGGAGGGAGATAATGTGACGTTCATAGAGGCTCGCTAGCCCTTGACTGAGGGGTTAAAGCCATTTTAGCATCCTTCCCTGTGGTACGAACGACCCGGGTTCAGCCCCCCCATCCCGAGTTCACTCCAACACAGTGGAACATGAAGCCATGAAAACGTATCATTAAATTTCTAGGAATATGAGTTGGAAAGAGTTTCTAATGAATACACTTAGACGCATCAGTCTGGTGTTACCGTTGGCTGCTCCTTTAGGGGTCACCACAGAGGGTCGTCCATCTCCATCTGTTCCTGTCCTCGTCATCTCCCTATAAATGCACTGCCCATATAAAGGAGATTGGTTTTATTATTGTATTCAGATAAAATCTTCAGTTGACAATTTTTGGAATCTAGAGCATTTAAGACTATAAAGAATAATGAGTACGATTATAAACATTAGTATTTATAGTGTCAGTATTATTAGTATTTATTTATATATGTGTGTGTTGTGTATGTTGTTTGTGGTTCTGACTGCACGTCTGGTAGGATAGAGATAGAGGTGTAGTTCCTACTTCAGTCCACACACACGCTGTGTGTGGCGGTAGTGCCCGCTGAAGCCGTTTGCGAACCGCCAAAAGAGAAGCAGGAGGAAGAAGAATCAGGGGAAGAAGACTTCCAGGTCGTGGATAAAGTACGGCTAACACATTGCCGCCTAATCGGAGGGCTTTCTCGATAAAATCTCTCTACGGCGTTACAGTTTCCATCAACGATAAGCGATAATAGTGAAAAAGGTAATTTTCGTTTGTTTTCCGAAGCACCGGTGTGATTTTCTCTTAAATAACCTAAAAACGAAACCACAAAGGAATTGGGCAACGCGGTAGGAGCTCCTTGCTCCGGAGCTAGCTAAGCTTGCTCATTTGGGTTCATATATTTTATATTGTACGGATCAGCAAAACTTGAACCATTGATGCTTTTCCCATTCCTAAAGAGGTATTTGTTACACCGGTTGATCGGTTAGATGCATTTTCATTCGCTCCGTCCGGCTATTTATCGACTTTCTTTAGCTACGTTAAAGTGCAGCGTAATTCTCTTTACATAAAAGGAGGCTAACGGTGAATTTAGGAAGGATGCGAAGAGGTGATTAAAACAATAGTAGCGACGAAGCTGGCTTCAAGAATTAAGAGCATTCAAACGGCAACATTCAATCTAAATTAAATATATTGTATATCTTTTGAATCACTCGGAACCTTACATTACTTATCGGTAGACTAAGCGGTTAAGAAATGAAAATAGAAGGGGTCACCGTGGGTGAAAGTTTAGTAGATGGTTTCTGAGTGAATGCGAACAAGACTGTAATCTCCATGTGTTATTGTGTTTCACAGCAAAATGAGTTACGGTAGGCCTCCGCCCGACGTTGAAGGCATGACTTCCCTCAAAGTGGACAACCTGACCTACAGGACATCCCCTGAAACCCTGAGACGCGTCTTCGAAAAGTACGGCCGGGTGGGAGACGTGTACATCCCCAGGGACCGCTACACCAAGGAGAGCAGGGGTTTCGCCTTTGTACGGTTCCTTGACAAACGGGATGCTGAAGATGCCATGGACGCGATGGATGGAGCCCTGTTGGACGGACGTGAGTTGCGTGTGCAGATGGCACAATACGGACGCCCCCCTGATTCCCAGCACAGCGGTGGGCGACATGGAGGACCACCCCGACGTTACAAGAGTTACGGTCGGCGAAGCAGAAGGTATACATGAGGATATTGTATCACTTGAGTTCATCTCTCTGGTGACTTACAAATTAGTGGTGAAGTGATCACCTGATCAATATGAAATAACCAATTTGGTCGTTGGTCATCTGAGTCCCCAATCAAGCATAAATACCTAAGTGCTGGTTACACTTTTATAACTGCATGTATTTGTTTGCTTTCCTTCCTCTAATTTATGTTATTATAAAGTGAATGTTTGGGATTTTATTTTTGCTGTTTCAAGAACTAACCGGTTAATCGTTTGTTCTGACTACTGATTTTGCACCAAAGCAGGTGAATATACGGGCAACAGTGTGCAACTTCAGGCCATGTTGTGCAAAGTTGACCGTCGTGATTGCCGTTAACAGATTGTTGATGTTTCGATTTGCTGAATATTTTCATTAATAATCCCCAGCCCAAGACGTCGGAGACGCAGCCGATCCCGCAGCAGGAGCCGCTCCAATTCCCGCAGTCGCTCCCGCTACAGCAGGTCAAGGTCCCGGTCCTACTCCAAGTCCAAATCCCGCTCTCCCAAGAGGAACAAGGCCAAGTCCCACTCTCGGTCTCGTTCCAGGTCCAAGTCCAGGTCCAGAAGCCGTACTCCTCCGTCTGACAGAAGTTTGAGATCCAGATCCAAAAGTCAACCCAAGGAATCAGGGGGAAATGGAAGCAAATCCCCTTAGAGCATCAATAACAGGGTTGGTTTAAGGAAAGAGGTGAAAATACTGCAGCTGTTGATTCTATATTGAGGTCTGATGATCAAGATTTTTTAGAGATTTATTTTACTCATAATTCCTTTCTAGATGTGACTTGTAAGAGACTGGGATCAGGTTAGGCGATTGAGAGCTACAAAGCAAATGCTGATAACGTTCTGCATCTTGGCTGATAAGTATATCTACCATTCACTTTGGCAGGTTCTTTGTCACCCTTGGATATTGAATGTTAGCCTAGTTAGATAATGAAGGGATCATAAGACACCTGCTGCTGTTTAAGGTTGCTCTAAAAAATAGTTAATTGGGGTTTTACCAAAGCAACACCAAATGGTTATGAGGATGTAGAGGAACCATTCTAGTAGCATATCCTTTAGAACAGAGTTTGGCTTAAATTTTGGCACCATTTGATAAACATTGTCAACACGATCAGACTGTACCATTAGGGCATATTTCTGACGCCATTCAATTGTTTTCACATATCTAGTGATGCTATATTTTACACGGAGATAGTATCCTACGGTGCAATTATTACAATTTGCACGGATTCCAAACCCCTTAATGAGGCCCCAGTGTTCAGGCGTTTGTCTTTTTCAGTTCTGAAACGAAACAAAAATGTCTGAACTCTTTTCATGGTCAGTTGAGGAGGCACCAACCCCAGGATCAGTTGCATTATGTGAATGAAGTCCATTACATGGTGCCATTTGTTTAGTCACTAGTCTTCCATTAGACTTAACTAGTCCTGGTTTCAGCACAAGCGCTGTTGGAAACGAAAGATAACCATGAACACAACTCCTGGCCAGCCCAGCATGAAGTAGCCTCATTACTGCCTCTGTGAGATAATGAGGGGGAAAAGGTAAATGGAAAAGGGTTGGTGTTGATTTGCTGTCGGCATTCTGTTGGACACAAACTGTCCCCCAGTCCATATCCCTTGTGAAGACAGTGACTGTGCTTGTGGGGACCCGAGGTTTGTTCACATCTTCTTGCATGTCTATTTAATGCTTTGTTCCTTGCAGTTTCCATGTTTACTTCATCCTGTTTCAGTAAGTCCTTTCTAAACTGGTGTGGATTGTTTTGTTTTTCTAAAATCATGGATCTTGGTGATTTTTTTTAAACATTTTTTTTATTGACTTATAAATTATGGTACAGGATTTAGGAAGTATAAAGAACCTTGCATTACTGGAAGTCCTTAACGGTCGACTGTAAGCAGTATCTCGTTGATTTTTCTCTTGAATGTATCTAACCATCTGTTATCTTGGTGTTTACAGATGATGACATCGGAACTTCAAGTCCAGGGCTGTGGATTCTAACCAAGCAATGGTTCTTGGTGGAAAAGGTTGCTATTGTGTTCAAGATGTCTTGGTCCCTTTTTGCTTTCTTTTTTTCATTTTAAAGTTTATCAATGTGCTTGGGGTAATTGTTTCCTAAATGTGTTTAAAACGTTCCCTTAGTTTTTAGTGTGGAAGGGGAGTGTTCAACCATATCCTGACCTGTTTTTCTTAGTTTAACTTTCAAAATTTAACCAGGTCAGTGAAGGGCAATCAAAATTTTACAGAATAACTTTTCATGTCTTTTTTTTTTTGCAACTTTGCAAACATGGCACTCATTTAGTGGCCATTTGATTTTTTTTTTCTTTTCAATTTATCATTCTAATCTTCTTTGTATTTTTTTTTTGTGCACTAGGCGCAGTTGTGTAGCAGTTGAGTATTGCCGGTTAGCTGTTAAGGTGGCGTGTTTCTCTGCTGAGTGCTTGGATGTTTCCAGTAGTCTTCAGAATGTTCCCGTGACTACCACTTATAAGGCTGCCACAATTACACCCCTTTAGGAGGTATTTTTTTCATCATTGGATGTCAATTTTGGGATTTATTGAAATTAACAGTAATGAAACATTCTATCATGACCAGAGTGAATTTCTTTCTCATCCTTCGGAAATGTATTTTTACCAGTGATTTCCATTAAAGAAAGTGTCCTGTTCAAAAACTCCTCACATCTTTTTACTTTGTTTCATTTTATTTTTCAAACCACTTAATACAGACAGTAAATACAATACAAGTCCCTCAGCACTTAGGAAAATTATTAACCAGATGTGGGTTTGAGCCCATCACGGGGGTGTCAGGAAAGCCATCTGGCTTCAATTCCCCCCACACTCCTAAGTCCCGTATCCATCCCCACAATATGGGTACTAATCGTGATAAGTAAAAATGGACCTCCTTATTACATAGACCAACATCATGGTAACAACATGCTTGACATTACCTGAGGCTATTGCACAAAATGCTGTGCAAGTTATGGTCTGTCTTGCAAGCCTTAAGTTTTAATTATACAAAGAAAAATGAATGATGTATAAATGTAATTCAACATTTTGAGCAAATGAAAAAGTTGATGATAGTCTGTGAGTCTATGGGTTGCTTTTTTTCTATAGCATCTCAGTTGCCTGTGTGATTATCATCATTTTTATGGTGTGACTACCTGGCAGTTTAGATCCAGCTAGCTCAGCTTTGTCTGCATTAAATGTTTCCAACTGGATGTAGACACACTTCAGCTTCCATTTGTGAAGCAACCGATCAATGGACCAGTCGGCACTGAAAGAAAAGGATGCATTTAGACTTGTCTAAATCCAATTCGGTACATTCACCATGCCACTTCTCAGTTAAGTGAGTGAAGGTCTACCTTCTTTCCTGGTATGTGGTCCAAAATGGGGCGTTGGGGTTTTTTCTCAGAAGGAAAGCGACTGTCACAAGGACGTCCTCGAAATCTGGAAGAGTAAAAAAATTTTGCATCTTAAGTCTTCACACAAAAAAAAGCATGCTGTACGCTGCATGCCCCAGGTTATTGTGATTTGGTTGTTACAGTAGATATTAACTGAAGTTAACCTTCTGGCTCATAGAAAACATCTGATCCCAGAATGATATCCAAGTGAGGGAGGGTACAAAGATCTGGTGAGATTTCACCCCAGGTTAAACCTGACACCAGCACATTGGACAAACCATTGGCAGCACAGCTTCTCCGGCAGTTCTCAAGACAGTGTGGAAGCTCTGCACTGTCTGACAAGATGACCTTTGCCCCACACTTTGCAGCCACCACACCTGGTAGACTCATTCCTGCACCAAGCTGTGGGCAAGTATCCAAAGGTGTTTAAAAGGCAGAAGCACTTTAGCAGACAGAACATCTCATAATGTGTTGAGAACTAAAACGTGGGTCACACCTCCAGCACCGTCCTCTGCTTCACCTCCTCCCTGTGGGTCCATACGTACTGCGCCAGTACTACAGCACAAGGCCAAACATACATGCCATATTGTGGATCCAGGACCTGTACACATGGTTCAATTTATGATTACACGTTATCTACGAATAAACTATGAAGTTAGTGTGGGGTGGGTGCAATAAATGAAGACAACTTTTCAAATGATATGGAGTGCTATCTAAGAATGTGCATTAATTCAAATGGGCTCAACTATAAAGATTAATAAAATAAGACCTCAGGTATGCAGACAGACAGTGATTGCCTTGTGTCTTGGGTTTCTTCAAATGTGAATGTTTTGCTGGTTATTGAAGCTGAATGATCTGTGCTGTGGTCCATCACAAAGATCCTCTCTTATGTTGGTCTTGGATCATCAGAAGAAGAGACAACCACGTTTCCGTCTATAAGGAAGAAAGACTTCTTTTGCTTCAATCGTGGTCAGCATCCGGGTGTAATGCACGTTACCGCCATCATATGCACCGGAAGTGAATCAAAGAACCGTTCAGACGATTTGTAGTTTTTATTCTAGCTAACATGAATACAGAAGTGTGCTTTCCCGTATTTTTCAACTCTGTCCACAGGTTCATCTCAATGGCACTGTTAATGTCCACATGCTGTTATCTTTAAAAAAAAAGTTTAGTCTGTATTTTGGTCACCTATTCAAACTTAATGGGGAGTGTGGAAGAGAAGTGGAGAAGAGAGTGCAGGCAGGGTGGAGTAAGTGGAGAATAATGTCAGGGGTGATTTGTGACGGAAGGGCACCAGCAAGGGAGAAAGGGAAGGTTTAAGATGGTGGTGAGACCAGCTATGTTTTATGGTTTAGAGACAGTACCACTGACAAAAAGACAGGAGGTGGAACTGGGGGTGGCAGTCAGATATGAGCATTCTAAGATTTGCATTGGTATTGATGAAGAAGGACAAGATTGGTAACCAGTATATCAAGAGGAACGGATGCTGAATATGGAGCTGCCAGGCAAGAGAAGAAGAGGAAGACCAAAGAGGAGGTTTATGATGTGGTGAGAGAGGACATGTTGATGTGACACGGGAAGACAGACAGGAGAAGATGGAGATGGATGCCCTTGCTGTGGTGACTCCTAACGGGAGAAACTGAAAAGAGGGGTAGTGGTAGTTGGTAGACTCATTTTAGATCTGGATTTCCCCCTTTGTTTTTCCTCCTAATTATGAATTCATGCATTTCAGTGGGGTCTATATGTAAATATCCAATGAAATGTAACTACAGTGACCATACATTGACCATCCCGTTTTCTATCCAATTGTTATTTACAATATCTTTGATTGGCACCCATTTTTACCAATGAAATTGTCTACCATCACAATAGAGGGCGGGCTACCTAGTAAGTTCGGTTGCAGTCACACAGTAACGTTAGACAGACAGTTAGCTCCTCTTGCTAGCGACATAAGTGCTTTTAGGACACAAACAGGCACACAAAACCCCATAGTTCTTCATAAAGATCCGAATACGTGTTTTTAACTTGACCATCTACTTGAGAATCAGCGGCACCACCAACAAACGAGGTGCAACAAGTCCAAATCAGGCAGGCTGGAAGCACCCGGCTAGGTGAAGCGAATGTTTACTCCAGCAGCCCTGCTCCAGCTAGGTGGCTAACCCTCGTTGGGTAACAGCATTGCATCTTGTTGTTTTATTTTATTTGTGTGTCTCGTCGGGAGAATGAATCATAAGAGTAAGAAGAGGATTAAAGAGGCCAAGCGGAGCGCCAGGCCCGAGTTGAAGGACGCGTTAGACTGGACCAAGCATGCTTACTGCGACTCTTTCGACCTGTCCCACTGCACGGTGAAGGTAACGCACAGCAAACATACACACATGGGCTAGGCTAGCTCCCATTAGCTGCTAGCATTACTAGCCCGCGCCTTTCACCTTACAGGACGTCGGCGGTGCGACAAGTCATGTAGACAGCAAGCCGACCCCCTCACCACTGTAACGGTAATGATGTGTTGTGTTACCCTCATATATTCCCGACCCCCTGCACAAAACATCTCCAGTAACTGAGGTATACTGATCAATCATAGATTAAATGGGTCATGTTGCTTGTGGTGTGTATGTGTGTGGGGTGTAAGATGATGGATGGATATAGTATTGGGTGTCAGGGGTTCGATCCCACCGCAGGACATCAGGAAGGGCAATAGGATTTCTATCCTATCCTAAACATTGTGCTTGTGGGGACATTTTCAGCTAAGTGGTAGAAGATCCTGATGGCTTTTAGAAGATTGGATATCGTGATGAAAAGGAACATTTCTCCTTCAATGACTTAAAGTGTACTTCACATTTTGACCCAAGGAGGGATTAAGAAGCACTTGCTCAACACTTAATGTGATACTGTGGAAGTCTCATTAGTTTTGAGTGTGCTTTGAGCTTGTTTTATCTTTAATCTTCCAACATAAGTTCTTCATCACAAGAGCGTCTTTCTCTAAGAGATGCACCTATTTGCGTTGTGCACTGATTTATGTTGTATTACCAGGATAATGTTGAAAGAGTGGACAGCCTGCGTCTCAGTCCAGAGGAGTTCATCCAGCGCTTCGAGAAACCATACAAACCTGTCGTTCTGCTCAACTGCCAGGAAAGCTGGCCCGCTCGTGAAAAATGGACTCTTGAGCGCCTTAAACGCAAGTACCGCAACCAGAAATTCAAGTGTGGGGAGGACAATGATGGCTACTCTGTGAAGATGAAGATGAAGTATTACGTGGAGTATTTGGAGTCGTCCAAGGATGACAGCCCTCTCTACATCTTTGACAGCAGCTACGGTGAGCATGCCAAGCGCCGTAAGCTACTGGAGGACTACCAGGTGCCCCTCTTCTTCAGGGATGATCTGTTCCAGTTTGCAGGGGAGAAGCGCCGACCACCCTACAGGTTAGCGATTATTTTTATGTACCTCTCTGGCTGATTAGAATCACAAACACCAGTGCATGGTAGTATTTACCTAGCACCTCTGATTTGAATGTGTGCTTCTTTTTGTTTAACTTGATTTTTTTTTCAGATAACAAAGATGGAATGCATTAATGTTAAATTGTGTGGCTCATTTCAGTATTGCCTTTTAAAGAACATTATTAACTGGTTAGTTCACCTTTTCTGTTTTTGTCAACATTGACAAATCCCTGTAATGTCTTTATCTACTCTATTTTTCTCTCTTCCATCTCAGATGGTTTGTAATGGGCCCAGCTCGCTCTGGCACAGGTATCCATATTGACCCATTGGGCACAAGTGCCTGGAATGCCTTGGTACAGGGGCACAAGCGCTGGTGCCTCTTCCCTACGCACACACCTCGTGAATTGATTAAGGTGACAAGGGAAGATGGGGGTAACCAACAGGATGAAGCCATCACTTGGTTTACTGTGGTGTATCCACGCACCCAGCAGTCCTCTTGGCCACAAGAATTCAGACCCCTAGAGATCCTCCAAAGGCCCGGAGAAACAGTATTTGTACCAGGTCAGTGGAAGGCCATCTGATTATCATTGTCCTTTTCTGCTCATCTGAAACTTAGGATGAAATGTTTATAGCCCAATGGGCCACTAAACTCATCAAACACTGAAACAGTAAACAGCTAATAGATAAACCTCTCCTTCAATTATGATGGTCCGGCTGATGGTGTTTAAATTGCCTCTCCTACAAACATCTGCAAAAAAAAGCCTTGATTTTCTTTAATTATTATTTTAAAAGCCTTAGCAGCTCTGTTTAAAGAAACATAGAAAGAGAGGAATAACTTGAAGAATAACATGACGATCCTCTTAATTCCACCTAGTTTTGTGACTACAACAGGACTGGATTAAAACCTCAGATCACTTATCGCAGGTCTCACTAAGTGGGATTCTTCAGTTGTAACTGAAGAAAGTCACAACCAATGCTCTTGAATGACTTGTTGACTCCTTTCGTGATATCCGTTTGCCAGACTCTTGTTCCTTTGAGGGATCAATTTTGCATTTAAGTTATAACCACATGCTAGCTTGTTGATCACTCCTTCCACGTGTCTTAATAAGACCATTATTGTCTTTTCAAGGTGCCTAATGAATAGTCAGGTTGGGTCCATTTTTATGCGTCATGATTACTCCCCATCTTGTGGGGGTAGACATGGACATAGAAGGCCCAATACAGTGGGATCAAACCCACAACATCTGACTTGGAGGTATACCCTCTACTGGTGAGCTACTGTGGCACCAAAATAGTAAAATTGTCTTCGCTGTCGTTAAAGATGACTATCACTCAGCCAAGTATTTGCACAACTTAAAGAACTATATTTAATAATACCAGATTTACCACAGTATTTTCCAAATGGGTGAACAATACTGTTACCAAACAAGTTGCTGACCAAGAGAATGGCACAACACTGCAAACCCAACAGGTCAGGCCAAAACTCTGCAGTCTGCGCCCATCTACAGGCCAATGGCCATTCATTCAAAGATGAGGATGTTCATATCCTTGATAGGGAGGAACACTGGTTGAAAAAGGGTACCAAAGAGCTATCTATATGAAAATAGAATGACCATCCTTGAACAAAAGAGCTTTTTAAGAGTACATCTGTCATCATTTTACAATGCTGGGATTGCAACTATTCCCAAATCCTCTGTGCATAGTACTCATTACCACTGAAAGTCCAGTCAATGGCCCACTTGCATATGAAATCATCCTTTGTTGGTTGGTATGCAACTGTATTGTTTATCAGGTTTGGGATGCTACTGTCAGCTCAGACTGAAGATGTTGCCTATATGTGTGACGAAATGTTTTCCGAATCAACCTTTTCATTCAGTTGAACCAATTAACCTTTCCTATGTGTTACAGTGTTGTTTTGTGTGAATGCTACCATGGGAGATAAACTATTTCCATTTTTTTATATGTAAACATGGATACTTGTCTCATCTCTTTGTCCTAGACTTCATATGTACCATTTACTGAAACCTTGTATATGCTTGCACTTATTTAGAAATTAGAGCCACTATTCCATATTGATTTTGCTTGGCCAACTAAACACTCAACCTCTTATAATTCTCTCATAACTGAAGTATATTTTACATGTTAAATGTGGCCTATGTGCAAACTTGCTATGTTGGAACTATGATCTTTTTTGTCATGGATCCTCAGGTGGCTGGTGGCATGTGGTCCTCAACCTGGACACAGCCATTGCTGTCACCCAGAACTTTGCCAGTACAACTAATTTCCCCATCGTTTGGCACAAGACTGTCCGAGGCCGCCCCAAACTTTCAAGGAAGTGGTATCGGTAAGTCTTCATTACAACTCCGGATAAGCAGTTGACGTAGCTGGATGGATTTTACATGGTCTGTAGTTTATGATTGCATATGCAACTTAAAGATTACTCAATCCAACTCATTCACATGAGACTGAAATTTTAAATTGCTGTACGATGTACAAATTATTTTATGTGTGTTAATCATATTTTTGAGAGAAGTAGAGGAAAATGAACCTTTAGGGGTTATTCATTGATCAAATGTAGATGTGAGGGAAGAGTTACACAGAGAAAGTCACATGGTAGTTTATAATTAGTGGCTGGTGAGAATGGTGATAACATTTCAACCTCTTACTCAATAGAGAATAAGCAAACGGAGGACATGAGTTCTGGACTTCATGCTAGAACTTGTCCACTTTTGTCATTTGTGTTGAATTATTCCCTCCATTTCTTTCCCCACTCCTACCTATCTCAGGATTCTGAAACAGGAGAGGCCTGATCTGGCAACACTGGCAGACAAAGTTGACCTGCAGGAATCCACTGGCATTGCGTCTGACAGTTCCAGTGACTCGTCCTCCTCCTCTTCATCTAGTTCATCTGACTCAGACTCTGATGTATGTCCTCTTGTCACTATAAACACATCCATGTTAATACACACTGAGGTGGATAACATATCAGCTGCTTAATTATATAATTGTTTCTTATGGGCCAGTAGAGTTCAATGTTTTCTTTTACCTTATCTGAAGTTTAAAAGATTAAAAACATAGTCTAGCCAGTGTGGGGCCCTTGGACATGCGGGGCTCATAGGCTACAGCCCAAGTGAGTCTGTGAGTTAATCCAGGCCTGAGCACGCTTAATTCAGTAGATATCTCTGCAACACAATACATAGATATGTTTGACATGGCATCATCAAAAGTGTTATTTCTTCATGTTCTGCTTATAATTTTAGTTTAAAAATATATATATTTATGTTTCATACTATAATTCTAGCATCTGGCCTCTTAAAGGTTAGTTTGTTGGAATATATATCCACACTAGAGGGCAGCATAGTTACAAGTAGTCAACCAATGACACTACCAAGGTTCCACTAAAAGCACATGTGTAAAGGGCCAGTGTGGGTGGAGGTCTTTGTTTCACTCAAGCAGATACACACTTGCGTCTACCGTATTTCTCGGGCTTTAAGGCGCACTTAAATTTTTTTATTTTTTTTTCAACAATCCGCAGTGCGTCTTATAATCAGGAGCGCCATATGTATTAATTCTGGTTGTGTTTACAGACCTCGAACTGATTTTATGTGGTACACGGCACTCAAAAATCTGTGAAAATGATTTAGTTGGCTACCACTCTGATAAACTACCAAGCCACACTGCTTGATGGATTAACAGAGTGCTACGGCTAACGTAGTCAGAGGCCTCACAGAGTGATACTACATACCAGTACCGTGCTTAAAGATACCAGTAATATTACAGTGTGTGTATAAGGACCCCCACCCAAACAATTCAGTTTCACAAACCGACAATTCACACAGGTAACAAAATCCCGCCCGCTGTGGGCAATCCCTCCAAATAGCCTTAGCTCTCCACCAGCTCAGGTGGACAGACGGAAGGCGTGGCCTCCCAGGGACTCCCTCCAAAAACAGTGCTGACTGGATAACCGCTTGAATCAAGCACAACACCATTAAAGACAAGACACGCACACACACACAGAGAGACCTCCGGTCCGAAGACCGTAGCGCGCCCTATAATCCGATGTGCCTTATGTATGAAAATCAACATGTTAATTGATAATTGATAGTGTGCCTTATAGCCTGAGAAATACGGTAGACGCCAGTGTATATCTGCTTGGTTGAAACGAAGACCTGCACCCACACTGGCCCTTTACTGGATCAGTTTGACACCCCTGACTAAAGGATCAAGGCTGTCTTTTATTCTCGTGCAAGATATTGAAGACCGAAAGAGAAGGTGGAAGATAATAAGAAAATAAGGGCAGCCATTTTAAGTTGACTTTTCCCAGAGTACCTCATGATATATACCGTTGTAAGCAGTATTTAGTGTATAGTGATGATAAAAATACACACTGTCACAATATCCACCCCTATAAATATCTGCCAAGGGACTTTGCTATCCAAAGACTCCAGTGGTTACGTGGGTAAGAATGTTTACTAGTGTGTGTATGTCTCATTTTGTCCTCATGGGAACCATGTGTGTATACCCTGTCCCTACAGGCGGAGTCGGGGTCGGAGGCAGATGCCATGTGTCACCGGAGGAAGAAGCGGAGGACTTGTGGCATGGCAGCCAATGGAGACACCACCACCAAGGATGACTGTGTCAGCAAGGAGCGCAGCTCTTCCCGTTGACCCCGTCCCCATTTTGTTGCTTCACTCTCCTCACCTCAGTAGAAGATGATGCCCATGGCAGAAGCGATTCCTTCACTTAAGCACAGAACAATCCTTATCGGTTCGTTGTTGTTTCGTTGCTTTATTTTCTTTAGTTCTCTTTGTGGTCTGTGAAGGACTGTGTTCGGTGGCGGTGCTATGTTCTCTGTTTGATAAGATGGCTGCTGGTAGTTGGAGTCGAGGTAATGGAGGAGGATCCTCTCGGGCGTGGGCCTGTCGCCACTGTGCTTCAACATGAATTAATATGCGTCACTGTACCTTGTTCAGGAGGGGAGGGGAGATGAGCTGAGCATGGCCTAACTGACTGTTGACCTTTTTGGAAAGGAAATTGACAATGGGGACCCTTATCCGTTGGAGTTGAGACTTAACCATCTCAATTTTCTCAGACCTGTTTGATGATTTTAAGAAGAAATGGAGGAATCGGGGGCATTTTAAGGGATCCGAAACCTTGGAAAAGATTTTGGAGCTGTGGTGACAGTTTCTGGTTTTAACGTGTTGCTAAAACCGTACCTCGTCTCACATCCTGTCATGGTAAAAGAAAAAGGACACTAGGATGGTGCTCCTGTGTCATACTCCGAAATGGAGCCACCGTGGAAATACTGTGCCGATGCCGGGGGACGTGGCGTGGTGGGTGTCAGTCAAGGTAACGGTGGTGTCGGATGATGCTAAAAGGTTTAAGGACCTCACTGCAGAAACAGGGAACGTTCCATTAGAAACACATTGAGATGTTTTTTTTTTTATGCAGCAATTGATACAAAGGTTTCTCAGGTTGTCTATCGCGCGTGGGCATAACCAAAACTGTAGGTTCACGTCCCCGGAAGTCTAACTGGCCTTCATCATCAATAAGTTTGACAGCTAGCGCTCATCTTTGTTCACCCACAGAATGCTGGGGCTCCTCTGAGAGATAGTCTGTGTAAATGCCACTTTATACTGTTCCACTTTTTAACGAGTCCATCTTTTACCCTTTCCTTCGTGTTACTTGAGTCGGTCTCTTAGATCCATGCTGCTGTCGAAGCTCAGCATGGCCAGAGTCAGCCTTGATATCCAGAGAGGACGAAATCGGATTCGGATGTTTTTAACTCTGTGTGTATTTATTTTATAAGAACCTCCCTTCGCCAAAGCTGTCTGAAATGTATTCCGTGTGACTGTGAGACAACAGGGAAAAGAGGTTGCTCGGTCTCATTAGCTATGCGGCTGTTCACCCAGAAGCTCAGCCTTAAGGAGAACTGGCATACTGGATGCTTATGTAGGCTTGGCTGTGCTGAAAAGCCAGAGAAGTAAATGACAACTCAAATTTAAGAGCTAACTAGCCAATGTCAAGTCACTTTGATGTTCAAGGAATGCTGCCACGTTAATTCACATGTGGAAATAAACTGAATGCTGTTGTGCATATTTTAGCATCCTCCATGGAACGGTGTGCCAAAGGCTGCTATGAGATGAAGCTCCAGTGAGAGTGTGGCAGTTCTGCTCAACTTTGGGGTTGTATTCTCAAGAGAGGTGAATCAGTTCATCTGGAGACGGCCTTTAGTGGGAGAAAGGTTTCATAACTCATACGGGTGACTTCTTCAGTCTAAGCTGACTGCAGGTTTCCCCCAACCTTACCAACAGCACGGTTGTATAATGACGCGTGTTGAAATCTGCATTTAAAACGTCCTATTTTACAGAAGCAGGTGCAGCGCTTGGGGACCAACTCCTGCGCTTTTTTAGATGTCGCCTTGCTAAGGGGCACAAGGAGGAGTATTAACCTTAACATACATGACTTTTTGATGGTGGGAGGAAACCTGAGGGCCAGTTTGCATATGAAACAAATCCTCAGTTTCAGAGGTCAGATTGAAGAAGTCGCCTGTATGAGTGAGGAAACGTTTCTCCTGCTAAGCATTGTGTCCAGATGAGCCGATCCACCTTTCTGAGAGTTCCTTACCCGGATTGCTGAGCAGGCATGGAGACATGTTGGGTCATTTTGACTTTGTACTTCCTGAACTCGAGGCATGCAGAGAACACCTGTTGTCCCGGTGAAGCATCACGGGGCACTGTGCTCACCAGAATGCATATGTTTAGACCGGTTTTATTCTAAGAGACCTGAGAGAAGACTTTGGTCCTATTCTACTGAAGTCTCGAAGTGATCTTGTCCCAGTGAGGATCCCAGTTTGAACCCGGGTTTGTTTTCAGGTTGCTTCTTTTTCTCATGAATCTTTCAGTCGGCTTTCAAATGAAGGTGCATACTGATTACCCATCACTGTCAGAATGAGTAATCAACATCTTATGCTAAGTAGACCGGTCTTGCTTGCCTGCTTTTGTCCCTTCATGTTGGCTGTCACAGAGGCGAGTGAGCCCTGGCTCTCGGGTTTGAAAAGGGCGTGATCTTAGAGCAGTGGGAACACGTCAGTATGTGGATCGGTGTCTGTGTGGTGTAACTGTTGTGAAGACAAAAAGTGCCTACAAAGTCCTATTTGACCTTGTTGCTGGTCTCAGGGTGTGTTGCTGTGGCCGACGGCAGGGGAGGTTCTGCTGTGGAGCTCTGGTTTCTGCTGTTTTCTGTGTCTGGTCTGGTTTTCTGTTTCAGACCTCTCTGTGCACGCCTCACACGAAAGCACCGTCGCTGTTCCTGGGGTCCATCACACGGTGCCTTTGATCTGCCTGGATAATGACGACACCGGGGCACGTCCCTCCTCTGTTTTGGAGGGGTCGCTGTCCTCTTTGTACGACTCCGTCAACCCCCCACCAACTCTCCTGTCCCAAATCACATGAGCAGGGCTGGGGGGGGAGGTCTTCCTAAAGTGTTCATTATCCATCACAAGCTCTCAGCGGAGTGTGCCGTCAGTGTGTTGCACAAGTGAGAAATCCCCGTCAGATACGCGCTCGATGTTCATCTATTTTTGTAAGAGACGTGGGTTTTGGACTGGTGTGTCTCCCCGAGGAGAGGTGGACAAAGACCACCTTAAAACACACACACACACACACACACACACTGTGGAAAGCCAGACTCTCGTACAGACCAGTCACACATGAGCGGGGGTGTTGATGTGGAAATGTGACGGAGCCTGTTGAGATTGAGACACTGAGACACACCTCGATGTTGATTGGCTCACAGTGGATTCAGTGACTTTGTTCAGTCAATAAAGTATTTTGGATCACAGCATGTTATGTTTTCTTACCTGGACCTGGTGCATGATTCATGACGGACCTGATCATTTATGCTGCCTCCTCTGGAGAGATGCTGACTACTTTACCCAGTCAGCTTGTTTAAGAGCACTGTTGCCTCACAGCAACAAGGTCCTGGGTTCGAATCCCCTCGCAGGCCCATTTTCATGTGGCATCTGCATGTTCTCCCCATGTCTGTATGGGTTTTCTTCAGGTGCTCCAGTTTCCTCACACCATCAAAGACATGTGTGTTAGGGCTAAGACTCCTCCTGTCTGTGCCCCTGAGCAAGGCAGTAGGAATAAGAACTGGAGTTGGTCCATGGGTGCTGCAGCTGCTCACTGCTGCAGTTAAACGCAGAGAACACATTTGGATGCATGAAGGTACAATGAGGGATAAAGCTTCTTCCATGAGGCAGCCAGGTTCCATCATGAGGACCATTAAAGACATCGATTGATCTTCTTTCCCATTGAGATGCACTCTCGATGCTCTCTGTGGGCTTTAAATTAGCTGATACTGTTTGGTGTGTTATGAAGTTTTATGTCAGCCCTGAAAAAATGGTTCAACAACTTTATTGCCATTAGGGCACAGGAGCAGCATAGCTCAGGAGGTGGGGTGGTGATCTAGTAATCATAAGACTGCAGGTTTGATTCCCAGTTCCTTCTGCAGTGTGCTGAAGTGTCCTTGAGCAACGCACTGAACCCTTAACTGCATGGGACAGCAGATGAAAATGACCCTGGTGGTTATATCTGGCCCACTCACATTCTAAATGTTCATTAGCATATACTGTCCCCACAGAGGAGATTATTATTATTATTATTATTAATGATGCTGATAATAATGATACTATCATTATTATCAGCATCATTACTGTGCAACCGTGGCGTTGCAGCTGTCAGCCCGGGATGATGCACACAGAGAATAAAAAGACTGGAGGTCAGAACTATGAAGAATCAGCAGGTGAATCAACAGCCCCGCAAGCAACGCCTGAGACGCGTTCCGCATATCGTGAAACGGGAGCTGTGAGGTGGACACGCAGCGTGTGATGGACATGACTTGGAGGAGTGAAACCCACAGGCGACGTCCTTTAAAGCGGACCTGCCCCCACACGTGGGCAGGTCCGGGTAGCGACGCCCTGTTTAAATAGCGACCCGGTGCGTTCAGAGATGCCTCATTCCTCTGGTGCGGAGACTAGATGCGCCCCGGAGTGAGCTGGACTACGCCCTGAACGACACACACACACACACACACACACACACACACACATACGACCGAGCTCCACAGAACGCGTCCACCGATCCTTAGAAGATGTACTTCGACTACAGCATCATGGACCTGCAGCCGGACGTCATCATCCCCGCCGTCATCCTCACGGTCGCGGCCATTTATTTCGCCGCCTCGTTCTTGAGCAAGAAGAGCAGGGCGTCCTCCATCAAAATAAAGGCAGCCCCGAAAGTCGGCTATGAAGATGGAGCGTCCGAACCCCCAACCGAGGAGACAACGGAGCGTTACGAGGCCAAGGAGGAGCAAGCGCCGGTGACGAACCATGAAGAAGTCACGCCGCAAGTCGCCTCCCGTACCAACCAGGACCCCCCTGCCGTGGAGGAGGTAGGAGGTGCTGGGAAACAGGAGCCTGAACTCGTCCCGGTGTGTCAAGCAGAAGTTAAGGTGAGAAGCGGAGCAGGACGGGTCCTGAATTCATGTTTTTTTGTGGCTTAAGTCTGGTGGTGTGGCGCAGCCACATTGTGTATCCTCAGAAGAACCTGTACCCTACATGTTGGCATCGAGGGGACGTACGCGTATTCGGTTAATTGACTCATAATGAGAACATCACGTCTCCAGCTCTGTGAGGAGAGTGGATTGAAAAGAGACAAGTGGGTGCTGCTGTTTTAATGGCAGTAGCTCGTTTATGTTTTGCTAGCTGCAGATAGTTGAGAGGCTTGTTCCAGCGGCAGTTTGCCTGCTTTCGGTGTGGTACTTGGTTTGTTAACGTGTCAATAAATCTGCAATTGAAATGGAAAAAAATCATACTAAAGCAGTTTTAACAAAAACAACCCCCACTCGATATGAATGAAATATGTTTAAATGGTTTACACAAGGAAACGAAGCCGATATTTCTCCAATTGTACGGCTACGTTTCTGCGGCGCAACGGATATGTGGGAAACCTGTTGATTTGGGGTTGCAGAATTTACCAACACACCGTGTTTGACTAATAACTCATTAGACTGAACCGGTTAACTGTCTGAACACCGGCGCCAACACACAGCCAATGTCCACCGTGTCAACATCACTACTTAACTCCTAGAACAGTGGGTTTAAAGATGGACTGTGTGGCCGAGAAACAGCCCAATGTCCACCTTAAACCGCGGGTGGTGTTGCACAGCGGCAGGTTAACCTGTTGGCCTTTGTCTCCCTGCCTGACGCGCCAGGTTTTGTGGCTCCTCTCAGTTGGCCGTAATCATTACGCACACCACTAATAGTCAAGTGATGTCCACACTGTCGCTAAATTCTCTCCTCGCCAGTGCTGAGAGCTGATGTGGCAAATGATGGAGCTTTATAGCACTATCAGACCAATGTGTTTCAAATGGCAGGTCAGTTAAAGCACCACACGCCTTTGGGCCTCTGTTTGTCTTCATCAAAACCTAGCAGCTGAGCATCTCTAGCTTTCCTCTGGGCAGCTCTCACCACCCCCACACCTGTCGAGTTCAGCAGGGCCGAACCTGCCCCAGTCCCAAAGGGTCGTTCAGCATCTGACCTCCAACCCGTCTCATCTTTCCGACCTTCTGGCTGGTCAGTGACCATTTTACCCCTACAAGCTCCATATGAAGCATCTCAACGCTCCCTGAAAAGAGAAAAGAAATCACCCACCACCAGTCTCCGCATCGGGGTTTTTGACTACTACACTGAAAGCAATGGGCTACTCTATATTTGGTGCCAAAGCAAATGTGGCCCACGTGGTGTCACGTAACAGAAATCGAACCCTTGTATTGCTCAAGGGGGAACTGCCACCATTGCATAGAGGTGGGTGTGACACCGGCGCTCCAGAGCTTGTGATTATTTCACAATGCGGTTACCTGTTAAAGCCGAGCCATCAGTAAAGGAGAATAGACCTGGGGTTGTTAAGGTGGTACTTGTCCCAGGATGTCCTTGCATTAAACTTGCCTTTTTCATTATGAAGAGTAAAATGCCATGCATGTAAATGGTAAATGAACGCGTTCTTGTATGGCGCTGTTCGAGTCTAGCGACCACTCAAAGGGCCTCAACAGCCTCGGAGTAGATGGTGTAACATGCACTGAAACACAGCATACATGGTTGTTGGTCCTCTTGACAGAGGGTGTGTGGATGTTGGTGAAGTTGAGCTGCCGTCATGTTGTGTTGCTTATAGGGTTGGCTTGGCCGTTAATCATGTGAATGATAACGGTCTTATGCCAAGTCATGGGTCTGCTTGCTTAGCCAAACCAGTGTCACAACTTCACGTGATTACTCAATCTGCTGTCATCCTACTTTTTGTCCAATCATTCTTCTGCTTTCTGAGAAGAGAATTGGTGGTTTGATCCCCCGTCCGTGCAGAAAGTGTGTCAAGGTGTCCTCGAGCAAGACCCTAAACCCCTAAAGGGCCTGATTGAATTGTCAGCCACGGCCCTCTGACGTGCTCTGACCAAACCAAGGCCTCTCCTCCGTTCCTCCCTGACCATCTGTGCATGCTTGGCAGCTCACTCACACCCGGTGTCACGTCAATAGTCATCCTCCTTTATTTGGGTTGCACCTGTCTGCCCACTCTTTCTTTTTTTCCTTTTTTTTGCACGGAAATCTGCAATGATGCAGCAATGTTGTGCTAGTTGTCTTGGAGACAACTTGGCAAACACAATGCAGACGTTTGTGACCGACATCACTGGTACCGCTTTGTCTGATGCTAAATCCTCCATCGCCCCATCGCATCCCCTTTTATAGTCCATTGTAGAGCTTTGTCGGTCAGGCTCAGACCCTCTAGCCATTAAAATCAACCGTTGGACCATGATTCATAAAGAGCTGGAGAACCAAGCCAGATACTGGTCTATCGTTTTTCCCCAGTTAACTATAAAATCCAACATGGCGTCGAACGTCTTCAGCCAAGTACCCCCGTGTCCTACTATCATTCACATGCATTTGTGCTAAAATTCTGTCCTGACATGGATCTTGTGGTCTGAGAAAGGTCCAAGACATGCAGGTCATGTTTGTCCCTCTGGCACGCTGAGACCAAACACCCTGTAGCATTATCTCACTCAGCAGATTCCAGTTATAGATTTACAGCTATTTCAAGAGTCTTCCAGCACCATTCTCCATCGGTGACCCAGCCTAATCTGGCTCCATGACCTTCTGTGTGCTTAACATGTTGTGCCTTCCTCTGCGTGACGTGTTCTACTGCTGAAGACATGTCATCCCTGTCCCTCTTAAAGGGGCAGTTTGGCCTTTCCTCTGACTTGTGGTGGTGTCTGTCTAGATCATTTAGCTGATGGCTGCCTTCTCTTGAATACAATGGAACTGGATGGCACCTGGTTTGTGATAGGATTTACTCTATTGGTCACATGGGGAAATCTGCCCTCTGCATTCAAACCATGCCAACACAGTGGAAACGGTGAGCAGCTGCCATTCAGCACCTGGGGACCAACTCCAATTCTTGCCATACCTCGATCAGGGGCACAGGCAGCAGTATTAACTCTTACACGCATGTCTTCTGATGGTGGGAGGAAACCCACACGGACACAGGGAGACATGCAAACTCCACACAGGAACCGACTTGGGAAGGGATTTGAACCCAGGACCTCCTGGCTGTGAGGCAGCAGAGCTAACCACTGGGTCACTGTGGTGCCTTTGTGTGGCTCAAAGCATCAGGAAACACATTTAAAACCCTCAACAGCAGTGTCTCTCTCCAGAAACCATGACCCGGTTACTGAGGATAACCCACACACCTCTCTGTGAGCAGGTCCACGTAGGAGCTGTTTGTTCAGACTGAGGTCCCCTGCTCACAACAGGGTGTGTGGATGATCTGGACTAACTGGTCATGAGGAGGAGACGCTGCAGTTGAGGTTTTCCCAAACCTGTATTTTATTTGTAGGATGGCTCCTGAATTATTCATCAGTCAGTTAGCAGAGAATTAAAAATGTACAGACTTTTCCAAACGGATGGCAGTGAGATGACAGACGTGCTTGGCTCTGAGGCACGCCTGGAGAAGAGGTAGGATTTGTTAAACTTGCCACCCAGGCTCATGCTTCTGTGCCAAACCTCTGCTACAGTATCAGACCTCGACCAGGCATTCAGCACAGGAGAGGAAGCTTCAGTCATGTGTCAGTGTACATACAAACAGCCCAACGTGTCCTCTGCATTTAACACCTCCTATTGGATAGGAGCAGTGTGCAGCTGCAGCACCTGGGGACCAACTCCAGGTGTTGTTTCTGTTGCCTTGCTCAGGGGCACAGGCAGGAGTATTAACCCTAACATGCATGTCTTTTTGATGGTGGAAGGAGACCCACACAGACATGGGGAGAACCCCCAAAGGACCTGGGGTGGGATTTGAACCCAGGATCTTCTTCTTGTGAGGCAACACTGCTGACCCTTACGCCACCGTTCCAGCCACTCGCAGCTAGCTTGACCGGATCACACGTAAGAACTTCCAGCTTGGAGACACTGCTGTTGAACCTCATTCACTGTGGAGAGGATGAAGGACGGGAGAGTCTCCATCCACCCTCAACCGCTTGTCCAAAGAGGCATCACAGAGTCTTGTCTGTCCCGGTGCTCATTGGGTGAAAGGTGGAGAAACACCCTGGACGGGTCACCACTCCATCACAGGGCTTGAGCACTTAGGGGTTCAGTGTCTTTCTCAAGGACATCCCAACACACATTCTGCAGGGATCGGGGATCGAACCACCAATCCTCTGATGACCAGTCGACTGCCTTACCTCCTGAGCTGCGTCGCCCCTTCAGATGCAGTGGTTGGGGATGGGGAGCATCCAGGGCGGAGGTGCTGTCAGGATGAGTGGTGCAGCCCTCCAGCACATGTTCATAACATGTCTTCAGATTCACTGGAAAGCCAACCATGAATCACCAAACCTGTTTCCAGGCTCTGCGCTGTGATTCCTTGTGTTTAGGAAAGAGCAGAGAGGAGGACGGGGAGACTGAGCCTCAGACATTCCTCTGCTCTCTCAGTCTCCTGGGCCGAGAGCTCATTCCTCCTCTCAGAGGAGTGTAATGGAATAAGTGAGTCTGTTGACAGACTGGGCCAGTTATCTGTGCTGACCTACCTCTCTTGGTATCACCCCCCCCCAACAAAGGCCCCATCCAGCCTGGTCCCCACCTCTACTCCATCTGGCTGAGCCTCCTTGTGCCTCCCAGTGCCCGGAAAGCTCATCTGGGTATCTCCAGCAAGACTTTCATCAGCAAGCAATTGATCCTAATCATGTTAACTGCTGATTCCTGGTTCCTGGGGGGAGGCCGCACCCCTGATAAGCAGCAGGCACCATCACTGGCAGGCCGTGGAAGGCCAGCTGATGCCATCTCTCCCCTCACTGCCTCTGCGAGTCTCCAGAAAGCAGGATATCCTGGCATTTCTGCTGTTCTTGGTCATGTTGTGGTGCACCATGGCCAGCACTTCACCAGTGAGTTAGGACGGAGGAATGTGAGTGTGCCCGGTGCCAGATAGGGAGGGGATGGGGGGCAGTAGAGGGCGACTTCCCCTGCTAAAGGTTACGTTGATTTCCATGATGAGAGCCAGCTCACAGGAGCTCTCTGCAGCCGGCCGGTGGGTGACACAGCCTTCTCTAACAGGCAGGGTGGAGGCAGAGAGTATGGCTCTGCCAGCACCACAAACCTGCTGTGTGTCTTCTGGTGGGAATGGAGGGAGCCAAGCTGTCTCGCCGCCATGCTGCGTGTTCTGTCTTGCACACCAACTTAAGTGTCTTCCAGTAAACAGGTGATTAAGCTAATTTATGTAGAAATATGTTCTCTGATTTAAATTCTGATGAGAAACGAGGTTCAGAGCTGAAGGGCTCAACATCCGAGGCCGAGCGTGGCCCCCCTGTGGGTGGCGGTGACGTCCCTGAGGGCAGGATGGCCTCAGATCTGGCTCCAGCATCCCGCCGCTGGGACACTGCGTCTATTGACTGCTGGCACACATAACAGCAGAGACTGGCTTTGTCTGAGTCCGTTTGTGTTCGTGTTGGGTGGCACTGCTGCTTCACAGCAATAAGGTCTTGGGTTTGAATCCTATCCCAGGTCCTTTTGTGTGGGGTTTTCCTGTTCTCCCCGTGTCTGTGTGGGTTTCCTCCCACCATCAACATGAGATGCATGTCAGGGTCAATACTCCTACCTGTGCCCCTGAGCAAGGCAGTAGGGAAAAGCTAGAGTTGGCCCCCAGGTGCTGCAGCTACTCACTCCATCCCACATTCCTGTTGAAACTACCTCTGGAGGGTCGTGTTCACATTATACAGCCTCCTCTGCACCTGTTAATCCTTGGGACCGGAGGGTCTCTGGCATTTACGACAGCAGAGTGGGGGTCTCTTGTTGCTTCATCCACAAGCGGGGGCAGAGCTGGTGTGCTGAGGCGTAGATACGGGAACAGCATGCCTGAGTTTAGACAGGGACGCAGGCCCGGGCTGGAAGACAGCTGACACAGGACAAGCCTGTCCCATCCCAGATGCCTTGGCCTCGGCCTAGCTGACTCGGCACAGGACCCTCATCCGCCTTAACATGGGATGAGTGGGCTTGTCGCAGGCCCGGCTGCCAGACCCGAGCCCGGTGGGGACGGCAGACGTCTTCTGTTGTTTTGACAGCTGACGGATTAGCGTCAGAGCAGGGTTTGCTTTGGCCTCATGTCCGAGGAGCTACACATGTTCTGTCTTCACCTCTAACAGCCAAAACCTGCCTACACACTCCTCCCGGCCTTGCACTTCTGTGACTAGCGACGCTCACGGTGGTAAAAGCAGAGTCGGTCGGTCTCAGCGGGGCCTCGACCGGGCGCCTCTCACCAGCAGCTCTGCCACAGAGCTGAAAGAGGCTCCATGAGTAACCTGCTCTGCACAATGTGACCGATTCGGCAAAAACCCCATCAGAGGTCGTGGAGGCCGTGGTGACACAGGCTGATCTGTGATGACGGAGGTCTGGAGCGTCGACTGGACAGGGCCCAGTTAAACAGGCTTTCCTGGTCTGGCCTCCCAATCCTTTTACAAATTCCCAGCTTTAGCCAAAATCTCCCCCGACAATTCTCTTATTTTTAGGGCTGCCTGCTCAGACTCTTGAGATGGATGAATCCCCTGCAGGGAACCTAATCTCTGCTCTGTGGCTGATGTGCGATGGTTTGAGGGGAGGAAAACACATAATGGAGGGTGAGATCACAGCAGGCTTAGTCATCAGATAAACACATTTGTCCAATTATGGGGTGAAAAGCATGGCTGCAGTGAGGACTGGGCTGTGACGCTGCCTCGGAGGAGGAGGGAAAAGCTTCACTACTGTGTCATCCTGGGTAGCTGGAGTGAAACGTGCTCCGAGTTTGACTCGACCTCCTGTAGGAGCAGTGAGCTGCTGCAGCATCCGGGGAGCATTTTGGGGTTCAGTGTCTTGCTCAAGGACACTTCAAAACTCTTTCTGCAGGGGCCGGGGACCAAGCCCCCGATACTCCGCTAAGTAGATGACGGCCTTGCCTCCAGAGCTAAGGTGCCCCTTGGCTAACGTTTAATCTGTGTCCTCTTGGAGAAGGTACTGACATCTGGTACTCGCAGCTAACGGGGGATCTCGGAGGTGGTGGTGCTGATGGTGGGATGTGTTGTGCCGGGTAGACTAAACGGATGCCATTCCAGTGTCTGGGAGGGCGCGTGCAGGATTAAGTGGCGGCGGACGGCGGCGGCAGGAATAGCTTTCCACAGTTGATCCCTGGAGGTATTCCTCATTCCCAGTTGTCATTGCGTTGAGTCATGAGTGGCCCCTGTGAGCGGTACTGGTAGCTCTGTTGGAGGATGAGCTCTGCCTGAGGGAGCCAGACAGGGGGGTCATGTGACCTCTCCTGCCATCGAGCCTCCTTGCTGTTTGAATTCATTAGGCTGTGTCCTCCGTCAGCCATAGCTTCCTCTTGATGCTGTCAGTCAGCCTCTCGCACGTCGTGTCGCTGTTGTTGATCCTGCTGAGTCATGTCTTCCTGTCCGTTAAATGTTGCATTGTGGGAAATTATTCTATTTATTTGTAATTTTCTTTTATTTCTACTTTGTTTCTTTGTTGGAACGCATAGAAACATGAGTGTTTTATGTGAAAATACCGTTGGGGGG